>RJWM01021214.1:0-36662 GCA_004363535.1 Dasyprocta punctata | reverse complement strand
AACCCGTATTTCCAGGCCATATTCCAGAGCTCTTGGATCAAGCTCAGGGATCTGATCTTTTGAGGAGCTGTTAAGCTCCGCCCATCCTGCCCCACTATCCTTTCTTAAAGGGGCAGCAGCCTCTGATTTGAACCTTTACCAAGCAGCTCAGACCCCTTTCTGTGACTTTACCTACACAGCAAAGCACTGATCGGGAAAATGTCCCCTGAAAGCTGGAAACAGTGCTTGCGGATGTCAGCTGAAAGAACAAAATAAAAAGATAAAATTATTTTTTAAAAGTAGACAAGAATTCTATCATATATTTAGTAATTATTCCAGGAATAGAAGCCCACATTTGCAAATATTAGGTACTGGGAACCAGCCTTTTAAAATGACTTTTAAAATATAATTAGTGATTTCATTTTGGAAATATAAATACACATTTACATCTTGTGCAAATTGGTACTGGTGCTTGAGAAGTAAAATTTCCAATGATGGCATAATGTACGTATACAGATACTTTTCCAAATTGCTGTGTGAATCTCAAACAACTTGGATGTAAATATAATCTGCATTGGAAAACTGTGCTAATGACTCAAAATGTAATGAGAAGGATCCTGACGTAGAAGAAGCACATAAAACGATTTCATGAAATAGAATGGCATAAAATATTTTAAAATATAATTTACTTTATATATGACTTTAAATGTGTATGTGTAGTCAAAGCAATAAATTAAGCATTAATAAAAACAGCAAAAAGCTTACGAGGGGATTTTTAAGTGTAGACAGAGTCGGGGATGACTGGATCGGAGAGGTTTCACTGTTTACCGGTGATCTCATACATGATCCAGCAGGTCAGTCACTGTGGGTATTTATAGTACTTAAAGCCCAGGGGTGGCCAGTGACTTCAGGGATTGGCTTTTTGTGGGAATATGAGGTTTCAGAGAGACAGAGAGGGAGAGGGACAGGGACAGGGACAGGGAAAAGAGCGGGGGGATTTCTATGGAATCGTCCTACAGGTAACCTGGTAATAAGCAGATATGTTAGACAACTTCGTTGTAATACATGAGAGGGAACGGGTGGGCAAACAGCACAGCGAGTGTGGGCGAGAGGCTGGACCTGCTGACTCTGCGGTGGGCATGGTTCTTTGCTTCTAGCACTGGCCGCTCACAGGAAGGCGGGTACTTGGGAAGGTGCTATGTTATTTTAAGGTCAGGAGTGCATATGCTCATATCCAGGCATGCTGAGAAAAGCAGATCATCCTTCAGTGCACTGAATGGCACTAGCAGTATTATTATTATTCTTATTACTACTACTATTATTATTATTATTTGGTACCAGGGATCGAACTCACAACTTCGCACCTGCCAGGCAGGCACTTAAGCCACTGAGTTAAATCCCGGGCCTGAATGGCATCAGGAGTTAATGCAGCTGTTGGGCATTAGCACCAGGGCGCTCGCGGGTGGCAGAAGAAGGCTGTCTGCCTGAGCTTCCGCCTCGCAGCCTGGCCTTGCCATGACTGTAGAATGGTAGGGGATGAATCATTTTGACCTGGGCTCCCCATTCTGTTCAGTGCGAGTGCTAATGTCTGCCCAAAGGCTGACGACTAGGACGGCTGCAAGAACAATTTAAGAAGACACGATGTGGCCGTAATAATTTCAATGACTTTAACGAAGTTATTCATTTTGATTTTAAGAACAAGACTGAATAACTTTTACTTGCCTAAAGGATCTTAATCTAACGAAAGGCCGGTTAAACACTTTCCTTGTGATTCAATATCTCAGGCACTTTTGAGTATGCAGTGCTGAAACTAAAAACTTTTCTGTGATTAATGGGATAAAATGAAATATAAAGAAGTTTCAAATGAATTACTAGTAAATATGTACTTTTAATTACTCTATAAAATGACTATTCCAGAAAAGGAATAAAATAGATGCTACTAAATACTAAATACTTAAAGCATCTTCAGATCTGCTCTGTATCACTTTTACTGCATATTCTCAAATTAAGTTCAGTTTCCCAAATGCTGTATTAATTGGGTCTTACTATATACAAGATATATTGGTGAGAACTGGGACTGAGGAGATAAATGTGAGTGAGGACAAAGATGGAACATTAGAGTTACCACAAAGACAGCTGAAGGGTTTGATAAAAAAAATTGATCTATATTGTGGTAATTCAATAGGAACATGATGCTATTAATAACAGAATCCAATTTGTTTCTAGACTGAACATTCAATTCTTACAACCTAACATTTGTTCTTTCAATGCTTGGAAATGTTGCATTAAACTCATATAATTCATATATTCAAGTTTTATAAAATAGAACAAATCATGTCATTAATTGAGTATTGGTGGTCAGTAGTTGAAGAATTTAATATAACTTCAATTGGTGTTTATTAGCGTAAATAAAGCCTCCCCAAGAAACCAAATTAATCTGCATGTTAAATTTATAAAGAACACTGCTGTTTTATCCTCTTTTTAGCAGATGCCCAATTAATGAGCTTGGGTTTTAATCAAGCGGAAAACCATAACAATTGCTGGAATAGACCAGTGATTTTTTTCGTGTATCTGCTCATGTTTTAATTAGCTGCTGAACAAATAAATTGTAAATTTTGGTAACTTGATACAATTTTATTTCCTGCTTGCTTACCTGTCCAATGTCAGTATTTCTGATGGCTGCCTTTAATATTGTCATTCAGAGACCAGACCCCTTCCCTCTATGGCTGGGCCCCATCTGGGATCTCAGATTCTTAGGTGTTCAGTGGGTGATGTAGAAAGGCAGAGGGTGCAGACAGAACACCTACTGTCTTAACTCATCTTGGCCCAGATGAGAAGTTTCATCTGGGAAGAAGCAGTTTCCTGGCTGTATGGAGTTGCAAGGCAGTTTGGGAAATGCCATCTGTCCCATGCCCAGAAGAGAGAGGAAAGGGTTTGGTTACTAGCAAACTCCACCCCCAAGTCTGTCCACAAAGAGAACACACCACTTCCTCTGTGAGAGAGACCATCCAAAGTCACGCTAGTTACTGACTCCAGTGCTGAGTGCAGGATCTTCAGATGATGAACTGCTGTCACATCAGATCTGTACTTGGCTCCAATGACTGGGTGACCTGTGTGCTAAGACATTAGGTTTCTAGCTGCTGCTGCTCCATCATCAGCATACAGTTGTAGAGCAGGGACAGAATGACTGAAAAAGCTCGCACCTAGAAAACTGAAGGATGCCACACATACAAAGAATGAAACGTGTTAGAGATTGGTGAGATTTCTTGTGACTGATGTGGAGGGATTGCCTTGATCTGAAACAGACTCTACACTCGGCAAGTAACTTCTTTGCTCATTATTATTCAGTCTGGTTCCTGGGTTCAGAAGATCTTCTCTATCATCTTTCATGGCCACATCCAAAATAGAAGAAAGGTTCTCTAAAAAGCCATAAAGCCCACTTTGAGCTAATGTAAACTGAGATGTGAAGAATTATTTTTTATTTTATGGAAAAAAGTAGAACAAAATTTCATAAGAAAATAGTAGGAGGATAAGAAAAGTTGATACATCACACATTGTTATCTTTGAAGACGTTATTGAGAGTAAAAGATATGGGCATTAAAATTTCTCCAATCAATATTAGCATAAATCTTCCATTTCAGTGAACTAAGAGACACTAATAGTATAACCGACATGAGATTTTACCCTTTTCCCTTCTATCCCATTCCCTTTTCCCAATCCTAGTTCTTTTTCATTTTGAACATTGTCTTCCCATTTCAAAATACCTATCATACAGTTTAGACCTTATTTACTCTTTCACTTTCTCACACCAGGAAGACAATACAGTGTTTACTCATGTGAGTCTGCTTTATTTCACTTATGAGTATGGTCTCAAGTGGCATCCATTAACCTACAAAAGCATCAATTTATCCTTCTTTATGGCTGAATAGTACTACATTATATAAAAATACCACAGTTTTATTATCCATTCCTCAGTTGATGGGCATTTGGGTTATTTACAAAATTTAGCTATTACAAATTGTGCTGCTAAAAACGTGGGTGCACATATATTGCTGAAGTATGGTGTTTTTAATTCTTCTGGGAAGATATCCAGAAGGGGAATAGTGGGGATGAATGAAACTTCTTATCTTTAACTTTTTGAGGAATCTCCATACTAATTTCCACAGTGGTTGCACCAGTCTGCATTCCTACCAGCAGTGGAGGATGGTTCCTTTTTCTCCACAGCCCCTCCAGCATTTATTGGTTGATTTCTTAATGACAGCCATTATTTCCAGGGTGAGATAGAATCTCAGTCTTGTTTTAATTTGCATTTCTTGAATGACCAGTGATGCTGAACTTTTTTTCAGATAGTTTTCATTTGCATTTTTTCATCTGAGAAGTGCACACTTACCTCAGATGCCCAGTTTTGGATTGGGTCTTTGAATTTGGAGATCTGATATTTTTCCATTCTTTATATGTTCTGGATATAATCCTTTTGTCTGAGGGACAATTGGCTAAAATTTTTCCTCGTTCTGTGTTTTTTTTTATATACTATTTGTGATTTCCTTTGATGTGCAAAAGTTTTTTTTTTAATAAGATGAGACCCCAGTTGTTGATTCTTTGAAGTCTTTCATGTGCAGTCTGGGTTTTGCTCATGAACTCGCTGCCTATCCCTATGTCTTCAAGATTTCTATGTACATTTTTTTCCATTGGATTTAGTGTTTCTGTTTCAGTATTTAGATCTTTGATTTTTTTTTTTTTACTTTAGCTTAATGCATGGTGATAGACACGGGTCTAGTTTTAGACTTCAGCATGTAGGGAGCCAGTTTTACCAGCACCATTTATTAAAGAGGCTATCTCTCTTCTAGTGAACATGTTTTGCTCCTTTGTCAAAGATAAGATGCCTGAGTTTGTTTGTAGTTGTGTCTGCATCTTCTAATCTGTTCCATTGGTCCTCAGGTCTGTTTTATGCCAGTACCATGCTGATTTTATCACAGCTTTGTAGTATAATTTCAAGTCAGGGATTGTGCTGCCTCTTGCCTTGCTTTTGTTGCTTAGGATTGCCTTTGCTATTCTAAGTCTTTTCTGTTTCCAAATGAATTTTTAAGAATGTTTTCTCTAGTTCTGTGAAGTATGCTAATGATGTTTTGGTCAGGATTGCATTAAATCTCTGTAACAGTTTTGGGAGTATGGCCATTTTTACAATAGTCATTCTTCCCATTCATGAGCAAGGGCTATCTTTCCATTTTCTGATATCCTCTTTGAGCTTCTATACTATAATTTTTAATATATAGATTTTTTTCTTCCTCTGTTACATTGCTTCTTAAATATTTCATTTTATTGAATGCTATTGTGAAGGGTATGGTTTCCCTCATTTTTCTCTCAGTGTTTGTTGTTTGTGTACAGGAATGCTATTAATTTTTGAGTGTTGACTTTGTATCCAACTACACAGCTAAAAGTCTTCCGGTTGAGTTTTTGGGATTTTCTGTGAAGAGTATCATGCCATCTGCAAATAATGATAATTTAACTTCTTCCTTTCCTATCCTTATTCCTTTTATTTCTCTCTATTGTCTAATTGCTCTGGTTAGTGTTCCCAGAACTATATTGAATACAAGTGGAGATAGTAGACATTCTTGTCTTTTTCCTGATTTCAGAGTGAAAATTATCAGTTTTTGTCCATTTAGTATGATGTTGACTGTTGGGTGTCATAGATTGAGTAAAAACTATCTGTTCTGATTTCTGTAGGATTTTCATCATGAATGAGTGTTGGACTTTGTCAAAAGCTTTTCTTGCATCTATTGAGATGATCATGTGACTTTTTTCTTTGACTCTGATATGGTGTATTACATTTATTGATTTGCAAATGTTGAACCATCCCTGCATTTCTGGGATGAATCCTACTTGGTCATGGTGTATGATATTCTTGATGATTTGCTGCATTTTGTTTGGTAGTATCTTATTGAGAATTTTTGCATCTATGTTCATTAGGGAGATTGGCCTATAGTTCTCTTTTTTGGTTAGGTCTTTCTCTGATATGGTACAGGGGAATACTTGCCTCCAGGAATGAGTTAGAGAGTATTGTTTCCCTTTTAAATTCATTAAAAAGTTTGAGGAGTATTGTCATTCAGTCTTCTCTAAATTTCTTGCAGAATTCAGCAGTGAATCCTTGAGGACCTGGGCTTTTCTCTGTTGATAAGTTTTTAATTACATTTTTAATTTCATTAACTGATAGTGAGTTATTCAGAATTTTACATCTTCTTGATTCATCTTTGGTAATTCATATGCACCTAGGAATCTTTCCATTTCTTGTTTTCCAACCTATGTGAATAAAGTTTTTGAAGTAAGTATTGATGATCTTCAGAATTCCCACAGGATCTCTAGTGATGTCACCTTTTTCATTCCTCAGTGCATGAATTTGAGTCTCTTCTTTCCTTTTTTTTTGATAAGGTTGGCCAGGGGTTTATCAATTTTATTTGTTCTTTCAAAGAAGCAACTCTTCAGTTTATTAATTCTTTGTACTGTTTTCTTAGTCTCAATTACATTAACTTCTATTCTGATTTTTATAATTTACTCCTTTGTATGGGCTTTGGACTTGACTTGCTCTTTTTTTCCTAGAAGCCTGAGATTCAACATTAGGTTGTTTGTTTGTGATTGTTCAATTTTCCTGATGTGAGTATTCACTGCCATAAATTTCCCTGTTAGGATTACTTTCACTGTGTCCCACAGTTTCTGGCATGTTGTATCTGTATTTTTATTTAATTGCATATGTTGTTTAATTTATTTTCTAACTTCATCTGTGACCCATTGGTTGTACAGGAGAGTTACTTAATTTCCATATATTTATGAAGTTTTTGTGGTTTCTTTTGCCATTAATTTCCAATTTCATTACACTATAATCAAGTAATTTCCATGGAATTGTTTCAATTCCTTTGCATTTTCCTAAGCATGTTCTGTGGGCTAGTATATGATCTATTTTAGAGAATGTCCCATTGCAGCTGTGAAGAGTGTGTATTCTGATGCTGTTTGGCAGAACACTCTATAAACATCTACTAAATCAATTTGTTCACAGATTTGTTTCAGTTCTTATATTTCTTTGCTTATTTTTTTGTCTAATTGATCTATCTCTTTGTGACAGTGGGGTATTAAGTTCTCCCATTACAATTGTATTATTGCTATTTCATGTCTATTAATATTTGTCTTATATAGTTGAGTGCTCCCGTATTTGGTGCATACATATTTATGATTGTTATCTCTTCCTCTTGAAGTTTACCCCTAACAAGCAGGTAGTGACCTTCTTTATCACTTTTGATCATTCTTGGTTTGAAATTGACATTGTCTGCAAACAAAATAGCTGTCCCTGATTTTTTCTGAGTCTCTATTGCATCGAATATTGTTTTCCATCCTTCGACTTTCAGTAAATACATTTCTTTTTGAGTTCAATGTGTTTCTTGTATACAGCATATTGTTAGATCTTGTTTCTTGATCCATTCTGCCAGTCTGGTTTTTTTTTTTGATTGGTGAATTGAAGTCATTTATATTGATAACCATAACTAATTTGTACTGGCTTATCTTTGTCATATTATTTTCCTGCTGTTTGTACTGTACTTTTCTCCTCTGTTTAATTGTTTGCCCTACGCGTGGTTTCTTTCTGTTGTTCTTGGAAATGCGGTCCTTTTTATCTCTGTGTAGAGTATCTTTTTGTACCCTTTATAGTGTCGGTTTGGTGGTCATGAATTTTTTCAGTTGTTCTTTGTTATGGAAGCATCTTATTTCTCCATTAATTTTGAAAGATAGTTTTACAAGATGAATCAATCTTGTTGGAAGTTGTTTTCTTTCAGGACTTGAAATACTTACTCCAAGTTCTTTTTGACTTGAGGTTGTTTTGTTGAGAAGTTTACTGTGATTCCAATGGGTTTTCCTTTATATGTGATGTGGTTGGTTTTTTTTTTTTTCCTCTAACAGCTTTTAATACTCTGTTCTTTTGAGGAATTTCTGGGATCTCTGTTATTGTAAGTCTGGGTGTAAATTTATTTTGGTTATGACTAATTGGAGTTCTATATGCCTCTCTTATCTGTGAGAGTCTTTTCCCGTGCTTGGGAAATTTTCTGCTTTGACTTATGCAAATAATCCTTTTATGTCATTTGTGTTGACTCCTGCTTTTTCATTGACACCAATTAATCTTATATTATTTTTCTTTTTAGTATCTTACAGTTGTTGAATCATTATTTTCTAGTCCCTAGCTACTTTTTTAAGAGCAGAATATACCTATTGAGAGAAAGAAAGCTTCTGTCTGAGTTAGACAGAAGGAGTCCTGAGTGGGTTGCCAAAGACTGTCTTTTCTAGGGACTTTTACAGAGCAAAACCCCAAGGAAAGGTGAGCCCACAGTAGGGGAAAATGGAAACTCACAAGGTAATCATGACATAGGACAGAACTATGGTTAACCAATAAGATTAATTATTCAGATAAAATTGATTAAATCAAGGACAAATGGGGATGCGAGTCATGTAGCAAGCAGGCATGCATAAAGAGCAGTGACTCTTTCTGTAGGGTGCTGGGCTGGTGACTCCTGGCTTCCTCAAGGTGAGCCATTCTCATTTAGAATATCAATCTCTGATGTTTATACTTTGAGGGTGGTTGTATTTGTTTTGCCTTTTGTCTTGAGGTCTGGCCCACAGCAGGAGATGTCTATCTCCTCCAAGCTTATAAGATATCTGGTCTTTTGCTCTGACTCCTTCAAAGGTCCAGCCCTGTCTGACTGCCTATAATATTTCTAACTAACTCAGCTGCCTGTAACAACCCTTATTCTAAAGAAGTAACCCAAACTGCCATGAGGGAGGAATGGGAGATGACCGATCTGGCTTCTACAGGCGGAAGGGGATCATAGTTGCTGATTGTCAGTCAGGGATACTCTGCAGGGGGTCTGTCTAAAGGCCCTCAACAGACGCCAGGCATTTTCATCTTGGGTAGGTGTGCAGCTTTAAGTCTAGAGGAGACAAAGGCAAAGAAACAATTAAGTATGTATGGGCCAAATAGAATTATTAGGATAATTATGAGTATAGTTAACAAAGATTTCCACCAAGAGGAGGTAGTAATGGCTTCCCATAAGGACAAAAGGATAAGGTTCAGGAAATTTTAGAGTCTAATGTATCATTGATTTGTCATCTAATATCTTGTACAACTTTTGAATATTAACAGATGGATTAGGGATGCACACATAACATTTAGGTTTTACTATTATAAAAGTATCCCCTGCACTGCTGTTAGAATGTCTAATGCCATCTGATTTGGGAGAACAACCTGTCTCATTAATTTTACTTCTTCATTTAGGAGAGAGACCAGCTGTGGTATCTTTTAAGACCTGTTGAGTATAGTTAGTTAAGGCCTCAATATATGTCATGTAACCCTCTCTGGACAAGATCTGGTGGATCCTAGTAAGAGGAATCTAAAAGGAATCTAACATATTAGTTATTGGTTTCATCTGTATGATTACTTGAGGTCTGGTACCTTTTAGAAAGAACAGACTTTAATCAAAGCATGTACAATCAAAGTATGTATACAAAGGCAGTATAATCAAAGCATGAGCATTAGAGCTGACAGGCAAGCTTAGAAACTGTTCCTAAGGAATAGTAATTATAACCCATTGGCTCTTAGGTTCCTTTGCTGATGGAGTCTGATATTTTGTCATAAATTCCTCTAGATTTAGTTATAATTATCTCTAAATTTTGATAATGAATGAGAACCAGATTAATACATTATTTTGACAAAACTCTCTTCTTAAGTTTATATACATGAACAAAAAATGTACTATATTTGTAAAAACCAGTCTCAGTATCATTTTGACTAGTTGGTAACCTGGAATAGATGATAGATAGATAGATAGATAGATAGATAGATAGATAGATAGATAGAATAAAATCTCTCCAGTATTGGAGTTGGGTTTTTAGGCATAACTAAAAGGAATGAGTGAAGAGAAAGTTATCCAAGTTACGGTTTAAGCAACATATGTTTTGGTGACTGTTTATTGAGGTTCAATGCTTGGAAGGGAGACCAGAGTTGAGAGGGACAAAGAGACATGTGCCAGTATCCAGCAATAGGCTGGTTTTTACCTCTCGTCATGATTACTCAGGGCTCCACTGTGGGGATGACTGGTAGAGATGACAGTCTGGCCAGAGGGAGGAGGTGGAGCACCCCAAGGCCCTTTAGTCCTGCTGGACCAGCTGCTAGGATGGGTCTGAACTCTGGGGCCTTGACTTCAGAAGGCAATCTGATCTCCAGTGGTCACCTTTGCAATCAGGGCATGGCTTGGGGGCCTCTTAGGGCAGTCCCTCTTAAGGTGGCCTGGCTTGTGGCAGCAATAGCAGATCAATGTAGTCTTCGTTGAGCTCTTCTTAGGGCCTGTTTCTTTCAAGGCTGCAAAAAAGGCAGCCACTTTTTGATCTCTTTGTCTTCTCTCTTTGGCTTTTCCCAGTCTCGATTATAGAATACTAAGGAGGCAGTTTTTACTAAAGAATCAAATGGACTATCTGGAGCAAAGGCTATCTTTTGTAGTTTTTCTCAAATACCTGAGATTGACTGGGTAGTAAACATGTGTTTAAGGGTCAGGGATTTAGCTTAGTGGTTTAATTGCCTGCCTGGCAGGTATGAGGTTGTGAGTTTGATCCCTGGTACCAAAAAAACAAAACAAAAAAAACGTGTTTAAGCAAAATCTGTCCCGCTATTGAATCAGGATCAATGGATATGTTTTACTAGTGCCTTTCATAAACAATCTAGGAAGTCAGAGGGGTTTTCACCTTTCTCCTGAAAAATAACTGAAATTTAAAATAACCAGGATTTTGTCATTTTTAGACTTTCAAGAATACACACTTGAAAATGTCTCCTGTTTTAATCTCCCATCTTGATGCTATGCCAGTAGGGTGCTTGAGTGGGAACTGCTTTTGCCTCCATGGGAACTGGTTGTTCCCCTGGCTTTCAATCTTCTGGTTGTCTGAAATTAATATGATATTCATCTCCAAATGCAATAGCAGCTTGTAATGCTGCTTTTCTCTCACTAGAAGTCTATGCTTGATTTAAGAGTAACATTACATCTTTTCAATGTAGCTTATAGGTCTGAGTAAATCCTCTAAAGACATCAATGTACTTATCAGGGTCATCTGAAAATCTTCCCAGTTCTAGCTTAATTTGCTCTAAGTCACAAAGAGAAAGAGATCTATGAATGAGGACAGTCTCATAAGGATTATAATTATACTTGAGCATAAATAAGATTTCTTAATGTTAAAAAGTTTGAATATAAAACAATTCTGATCATTTTTCCTTTCTTACAGTATGCCTCTAGTTGTAAAATAGCATCATAATTAATACTTCCCTTTTGTTTCAGTTACTTTTTACTCATTGCCGAGACAAAATACCTGATGCCCAAGATTAGGGAAGGAAAGGTTTATTTCTTACAGTTTCTCGGGAGTTTCAGTCCATACTTAGCTCCAAGGCAGCATGGCGTGGCGGGGCTGCCGTTCATGGCAGCTGCAAGCAGCAAGGCATGCTAGCGAGAGAGAGAGAGCACGTGCACATGCGTGAGAGAGAGGGCAGAAGCAAGCAAGAGGAAGACCCGCCTCATTTACACTGTATGTCAGCTCCACCCTGGGCAGGTGCAGTACTCACATCATCAATCCCGGCACTAGACTCAGCCCCATCAAAAGTATATGAGGACTTGGGGGTACATAGTATATCATCCAATACACCTCTGCATTCCATTTTGGCTCTAGAGGGTAGGTAGGCCATGCACACATGCAGAGAAACATAGAACAGCTCTTTTTTCAACATAGAAGGGTCAAACATCTTCCAGTGCTTAAGAATGCATTCCAAAGGAGTAAGGAGCTTTGGCATTGTAATGCAAAAAATAGTGTACAAGGGTATAGAACTGTTTTTTTTTTTGGTACCAGGAATTGAAGTCAGGACCTTTTGCTGAGCTATATCTCTAACCCTGTTGTGCACGACACTTTGACTTTGAGCTACCTATCTATGCATAAAGGAAATAATTAAGCATTCCTTTCTTACTTTGATTTGATAGTCCTCAATGCAGAGGTGTATTGGATGATATACTATGTACCCCCACTTGAGAACAGGTGGATGCCACTCCAGGGTGGATTAGAAGACAAAATTTGACCAGCTTATCTACCCTCAAACTGGTACAGGCAATTTTATCTTCCCCAGTAGCTTGTGAACTTTGTTTCCATAAGACATTTATGAGTTATTGTGAGAGGAATGTTCAAAGAAGAAAGCATAACTTTGTAGTAAACTACAGCTTTTGTTCATTGGAAGAGGGCATATGTAGAAAGGCAAGTTAGAAGTAGTTAGAGGATTTCTCTGGATGTACAGTGAAGGAGATCACCTCTGGAGATAGATAAGGCAACAAATGACGTGGAGAATTCTGGCCCTGAGCCCTAGGGCAAAAACCCACCAAGACACTTGTGTTACCCATCTAATCATGTGGTCAACATTTCCTAGTACTGGGACATGGCTATGCTTTAAATTTTTATATCTTTGAAGCACACAGGTTAAACTTATTAATTATCATCTAGTAACCACATTTTGTATGCTAGCAAAGGCACCTCAGTCTTCTAGGCACACATACAAGAAAAGGCTATTTACTCTTAATTAACATAGGTAAGGCACAAATGCAAATAATTCCCCTACTAGCTGCTATGAAATATAAACAATTGTTGCAGGCTGCCTCAGTCTGATCTCTGAAGAGAGCAGTGGTCTAGAGAAGTGATCTAAAAATCCACTGAAAAGCTTAGTGTGAGTTTCTAGTTTACTAACAGATATAAATATGATAGATAAGTTGGTATTTGTCTGTAGCTGGGGAGTCAGTTTCTACTGAGGAAACTTTGGGTGTCCTGGCCATGACTGCACAGTTGTTCTCAGTTTCTTTTGGCCCACACAACTGGAGATCAGTCTCCAGATAGGAACCCAGTTGTCTGTCTGGTCAGCTTTCCATTGATTCCATTGACCACTGGCATCAATGGAGATTCACCAAAGAGATGCTGGAGAAACCCATTCTCTGATTTTAAGAGTGGTAGCTGCTATAGGAGCAATTAATTAGCTGTCAGAGTAATCACAGTGTGTCAGAATTCTATAAGGGATAGTTATAAGCCTGAGCAAGATCATTACCTACTGCTTTATAAACTTAAAATAAAGGTTTTAAAATCCACATCTTGAAAGGTTGGAGAGCCTTGTTAGTCTAAATGTGTAAGTGTGCTGCTTTTGGAAATAGCTCTTTCTGGTTTCACCCAGAAGTCGGTTCTTTCCACTGTATCTCAGATTCAGTCTCTGGAAGAGACTGTTGCTCAGAACAGTAAGACAGGACATAGCTTTTATGTGCATTCTCCTGAATGGGCAAAATTCCAATGTCTCATCTGACCCAGGGATGGGGTACGTGTCTCTCATCTAAGATGACTCCCTTGTCTTCAGCATTAGCAAATGCTCATTTTCTGTGGGCTTAACTTAGGAGGAAAGGTTGAAACAGTGTAGAGTTCTTTATGATTTTACATGCCTCTAAAAAGGAAAGCACAATATGGGGGAAAAGATTAGAAGTAAGACCAAAGAAAGGAAACTGAAGCAGAACAGGTTTGACATTTCCTCTACCGTGTAGAGGAGAATCAAAGCCAGTCTGTCTCAGTGAAACCTCACCTCCAAGTCTTAAAGAATGGCTACCAGCCTAGTGCTGTTTAAATGGTGGAAGAGGTCCTGTATTTTATTATAGGCATGTACATTTTCTAAGTCTGAGCTAGATTTCATTTAAGAAGACCCATTTTATAAAAGTTTATATTAAAGTCTACGGGGACGTTCTAATGTTACTTACTCTAGCATTATTGTCTAAATAAAAGTCAAGCAAGGAGTACCAGGAAATTTTGTAACTAGTTTAAATGTAACATGTACAAGAACAAAACCTTAAAATCTTCCCATGTTTTAACTTAGATTTATCATTATCTTAACAAAACTATATAAGAGACAAAGCAATTATAAACAATTGACAAAAACAAGACACAAATTATTAGAAGCAGTGGCCAAAAATAAAGCAAAATTTGAAGCATCAAAATTTGTCACCTAAATGAGTCCCTGTCCAGAGTCTGTGAAACAAAAGCAAATTCTTACCTCCATTCAATGATCTCAGCGGAAGACCTCCAAATAGTACAAGGGAACGAAACTCCCAACCTACTATATGTCTGGTACAAGTTTGTGTTCTCTAAAATTGAAGAATGAATTTTAGGAACAATGGATGCTAAGAGTAAAATATGTTTATTGAGACAAGGAAAGCTTCTGTCTGAGAGAGAGGCAAAAGGGGTCCAAAGGGGTTACCCTCCCTCATTATTTTCAAGAGATCTTTCATAATAACTAGCTATGATCCTCTCTTCAAAGTATGAAAGTATATCTTCAGTTTCCTTCAAGTGATTTTGCCAGCTTTTAAATAAATTTTTAATTTCTTGGGTATCTCTCTGAATCCATTTCATGCATTCTATTTCTTTCCTATATTGATCATTCACTGTTTTCATCATTTTCCTATGGTCCTCTATTTTTTTAATCAATCTCTACTCTAGAATTCCTGAGTGATTCCTTTTGTAATTGTTGTCATTCCTTTTTTTTTTTACCTGAGTGATTATTTTTTATCTGATTTCTTCTGTGGCCTCATGGATTTGTTTTTTTAACTTCATTTGCTAACATTTCAAAAACTTAAGGTGTGTGTCTTCCGTTTTCTCCTATCTAACAAGACAACAGTCTCCTCAACTTGTTCTGTGCAGGCAGGAGGTCTGAGGTTGCATTTTGATTCTGTATCTTGTCATTTTCTAATGAAAAAGTTTTTATTTTGTTTTCTGTGTTGATTCTTGTAAGTTTTTGTCATTGCTTTATCACTAGTATCAAGACTTCTCCAGTTAAAGTCTGTTCTTCAGAGATTTCTTTTGTGTAGGAAGTTCTTGGTTTGTGTCTGTTCCAAGATCCTACCTTCCCAGTTAATTAAGAGTGAGATGTTGGTATCTACAGGGCTCAGTCCCTAGTCCTTTGGTGCTGGAGGGTGGTGAGATTATTAACCCAGATCTTCCCAGGATTGTTACAGAAGTGAGAATAACTGATTACAACAGATATGACATCCTAAAGTAGTAAAATTTGCAATAACAATAGCATCAAACACAGTTTAGAAACTGACAAACTGTGGTAACTACTAATTTTGTACTTTAAAACATAGGAACAATATTTACAGTTATTTACCAGAACTAATCATAAATTGGGAGCTTGTATGAGAAGTGTTTCCCCTTGGTAGAGTTGTTTTACCTTTTGCTGGGGGCATCTAAGAAGGATAGTGACTAAAACAGAGTTAATGGAAAAGAAATAAAGTAGAAGCAAGACTGGAGGACAAAGGATGATCACTCAAGCTTTGGGAAACTAGAGAAGAGGGCAGAAGAAAAAGAATGAAGGAGTAAACAAGGGATTACCAAAGTAGCCAGAAAAGTCAAAGACATTACTCACTCATATTAAAATATGATTAAGTCTAGAGAGGTAAAGTAAGGAAAGGGGGAAAGAAGATGAATGGATTTGGACAAAAACATAAGTAATAGCAAAAAAAGAAAGAAAAAAGGAAAAGGAAACAAACCAGTAAAGAAAAAATAAAGATAAAATAAAACAACAACAACAAAACAAATTTCCTCTAGTGTTCACTGAGATCCCAGAACCACTGCAGGGTTAGATTTGAGACTGTGCTAGAGTTGAGACTGATCTCGGCCTCCAGGTGTGGGGCCCGGGGTCAGAGTCTCCAGTAAGCACTTTCTGTGTATCCATTAGCAGCCCGTTTCCTTACCCTGTTTCTCCCAGTGTCTCTCTCCCCATCGCGGTGCAGCTTTCAGACAGGTGGGGGCTGTTCCCATCCCTGTGTGTACCCTTGGCTCCTTTGGGTCCTCCTTGGTCTTCTGTGTTCCTCTCCCACTGGCAGTCTCTGTCCTCTCAGGTCGTTGGCTGCAGGGCAGGGTGGGCTGCTGTGATGTGGTCTGCTCCTCGGCTTCTGCTGTTGCCCTTCAAGGTTGCTCTGTCCCTGTTCTCACTGTCTCCTGATGTGGGAGTGTTACCTTCCCATTCCTTGCTTTACAAGGTCCATCATCACCACCTCTGCTGTATGTAAGCTTATTGGTGAGGTATGTGTGGGGGGGGTGTTGTGGGATGCCTTTCCGCTCCTGTCCCTGGGGAGGAGATGATCACAGTCCAGGAGTACAATGCTGTTTAATTCCCTGTGCCTCTCTAACCACAGGTCATGGTTGGGGCGGGGGGTTAGCTGTTCCATTTACTACACACTCCTGTAGTCTTTAATCTTGTTCCTAGGAGTTCCAGTTAGCTAACTGGCACACAGAATGAAAGGAAAGAAAAGAAAAGAAACGAAATGAAACGAAACGAAACAAAATGAAAAGAAAAAGAAAACTGACCGATCTTCAGGGAGGGAACAGTTCACTCACTCCAATGTCTGCTGGGCTGTAGCGTCTTCTGTTTGCAGGAAAGCAAAAGAGGCAAGGATCTTATAACCCGAGTCTAGCCTGTTTGGCTTGATTTAGCCACATTATTTTAGTGTGCCCATTTTTTTCTTCTTCTTCTTCTTTTAAGATTCCAAGAATAGCAGGCTGTTGTCTTGATCCAGTGACCCTCCAGCGATAGGGTGGGCTGGCTGGCAGTTTCATTAAGTCCTTCATCTATGTTTTGCTTGATCTATGAGTCTCTTACTTCAGATTGGTTTTGGTTTCAGGGTGTATGTCCTCCCCTTTCTTCCAACTGCCTGTGGTTTTTAGTTGAATTTCTCTGAGTAACTCTGAACAAGGCTCCCCCTCTATTTAGCCATGTTTCCTCCTTGAAGGATGTTTTTAAATTTAATAGTAATCTGAGCTTATGGGAGTTGCTTTTGACAATACAGTTCCCACAAAACCTTATTATGCCTCTGATTGTTCTATGCCACTAAGTTGTAGCCTTTGTAACTAGAACACTGTCAAAGACTTAATCTCAGGCCATGGCTCATATATCCTTGGGCCTTGGAGTCTGCGTTCTTTTTTTCTCCCTCCCTCCTTCTTTAGTTTTATCCCTCTCAGTCACACACACAAGACACAAGTCCTTCACACCAGCCTCTTGGCTTTCTCATCAGATAGCCTAAGTTGTAGAACAAGGCTAGGATACGTGGCAGTGGCAGGAAGACACTGGCGGTGGGAAGACAGGAAAGAGGAGAACACTACCCTTGGAAGTATGGGTAATTTACCTTCATCGCACCTCTGTGTTTATTATCTCAGTAGATTACAGGCCTCATTGTATAATAAATTTATAGTTCTTCTTTACTGCATGGAACTATTTATTTTCTTTCTTTGTTGACACGTAAGTTGTGAAATTTGGATTTCAAAATTCAAATATCCTAGCATTATATTAAACATGTAACTTAATTCATGGCATTCCAAACACCTTTCAAAAAATTCTGATCTTGCTATTTTTTCTTGCTTAGGAACTCTCTTTAAATTCATATCATCATAATAAAGTTTTCAGAGACCAGTTATTTTGAAATTAAATAGGAATCAAAGGCTCTGTGATTACACTTATGCTTTAGGGGAGGGATGTGTTAATTCTGGCTTGAAGTTGCAATTCAAGTTATGAAGGAAATAGAGAATTCTTCTATTATCATTTTAAATACATTTTAAGGGTTAAGTTTCAGAGAGCCATGCCAGCTCTACTGATGTACACAGGATGAGATTTATGACAGTCTACTAAATGGCTTCAGAATCATTGGGATGGCTGAAGAAAAGCTTCTTGGATTAGTTTTCAGGAAATGCTCAAAGCTATGCTGTAGAACTGGGCCACCCAGGGGCAGCTGCCTCTTCTATGGTCAGAAGTCCAGCTGCAGAACAACCTGGCCGTTGCCGCAGTAAGGACGGCTAAAATCACTGAGGACACACGCATGAGCAAAGTGGAAGCCTGCTGCCTCATCTCCGAAGCCCAGAGGGCAGTGATGGGACACTGGATTCTTGATCCCTCTGAACCAAGTTTGCAGCAAAATCTGCAGAAGCCACAGACAAGTAACTTTCAGCCCTGCTGTGTCTCAATCTTGCCTGAGTGGCTCTGGTTAGCACCTGGATCAAACTCAGAACCTTAGCTGCAAAAGCACTTGAGGGAGAATGAGGTCTCCTCTTATCCAGCACAGCAGGATAAGATGGAAATGAATTTCAAAGGGTGCCTACAGCTAGATGTTAAATGGTTTCTGTATTGGTTAAATAATGAAGTTTTGGAAGCAATAGTAATTTACACAGTGAAGATTAATGAGGAAATGCTAAAGTGCTATTTTTAAAAACTCAATGAGGAAGATGATAAAAGTTAACTCATTATTATTAATAAACTATCAGTTACTCTGGAATGTCAGTACTGCGTCTTGTTAGGTCTCAGATTACATATTCAGTAGAAGAAGCACAGCGCTGAACATCAAGTTAAGAGCCTAACATAAGAGTTTTTAGTAGAGCCGGGAAAACAAAGCCAATGAATGCTGCCTAGGGCTAATGTCACGTTCCTGCTTTTCATGGTGAAATTAGAAGAGGTATATTTATAATCAAGTGAAAGAGAACTCTGCCTCTCCGTAATGTGTGAGAAATTACTGTGGGAAAGTTGGTGAATTACGAAGATAAACACAGCTGTTTTGATGCTTCCTGCAGGTGTGCGTTTTAATGATGCTTACAACTTTATTACTTTCACCTGCTGAACAGGCCTGGCCATGCCCTCTTTGACTGGAGCAGGGCAGAAAGCAAGCCAGGGCTTCAGGCTTTCTACAGCAAAGGGTGCGGAGAGCACGGTGTTCCATCTTCCGTACCAAGTGCCCTGGATCCAGCTTGCCACTTATTGGGTGCCTTCTGCAGTCCGTAAGAAGAGGAGGCTTCACCTTGTTTCACTCATTACGTCATCACGAGAACCCTGGAGGGCTGGAATTTCTCGCTATCTGTACCATTTCTTTTTCTTTTTTAAAAATTAACTTTATTTTTTATCAGTACACATTATTATACATATTGTTCACATTCACCATAGGGAATTTGTACCTGTGCATGATATATTCTAATTCTTTTTATTTTCCCATTCCCCTCCCCTTCCTTCAACACTTAATCCCCTCCGCCATTGGCAAAAAACTTGTTTTCATTTTTTCCTTTTATCTTTTTTTCTTTTTCCTTTCCTTCACTGCCCCCAACTCCTCTCTTTTCCCCTTCCTATTTAAACATGTGCTTCTTATTTTCCAATATCTGTCCTACATTGTGCGTCTTATTTACCCTTTGGGCTTCTCACACAAGAGAAACAATGTGCTATCTAAACTTGGGTGTCTGATTTATTTTGCTTAAAATTACGATCTTGAGGTGCAACCACTTACCTACAAATAACTCAAGTTTATCCTTTGTGGCAGGGTAGTACTCCATTGTATATAAATATATTTTCTGTATCTGTTTATCTTTTCATGGGCATAGGGGCTGTTTCCAAGATTTAACTGTCATAAACTGTGGTACTATAAATATAAGCGTGCATATATCACCATGGCATGATGCTTTTAACTCTTTTGGAAAGATACCTAGAGTGAGAACAGCTGGGTCAAATGGAACCTCTAGTTTTAGTTTTTTGAGGAATTCCTGTACTGATTTCCATATTGGTTGTACCAGTTTATATACCCACCAATAATGGAGTAGGGTTTCTTCTTCCCCACATGCTCACCAACATTTGTTATTGGTTGATTTCTTGATGATAACCATTCTTTCTGAAGTGAGAAGGAATCTCAGTATTATTTTAATTTGCATTTTTCAAGTGACTAGTGATGTTGAGTATTTATTTTCATATATTAAATTGCTGATTGTACTACTTCATCTGAGAAGTCTCTGTTCATTTCAGGTGCCCATTTTTGGATTGGGTCTTTAAATTTAGGGGGTCTGATAATTTTGAGTTCTTTATATATTCTAGATGTTAGTCCTTTGTCTGCATAATAGCCAGTACAGTTTTTCCCTCATTCTGTGGGTTGTCTATTCACTCAGTTGGTGGTTTCTTTTGATGTGCAAAAGTTTTTTAATTTGATGTTGAATCTTTGTATTAATTCCTATTTTATGGGGGTTTTGTTCATAAAGTCTTTGCCTACAACTGTGTCTTCTACAGTTTTACCTATTTTATCTTTCAGCAGATTAAGCATTTCTGTTTTTATATTAAGCATTTCTGTCTTCTAGAGTTTTACCTTTTTATCTTTCAGCAGATGCATTTCAGTTTTAGTTTAGTGCATGGTGAGTGATACAGGTCTAGGTTCAATTTTAGGCATGTGGAAATCTGGTTTTATCAGCACCATGTTTTAAAGAGGCTGTAATTCTTCCAGTGAAAGTACTTGACCCCTTTGTAAATGATTAGATAACTGAGTGTGCTTAGAGTTGGTTCTGCATCTTCTACACTGTCCCACTGATCCTTAGGTTTGTTTATTTTTTTCCTCCAGTACCATGCTGTTTTTGTCATGGTAGCTTTGCAGTATAACTTCAAATCAGGGAATGTGATGCCCTTGTTGCCTAGAATTGTTTTTGCTATTCTAAGTCCCTAGATGAATTCTATTGTTTTCTCCAATTCTGTGATATGTTATTGGTATTTTGATTGGAATTACATTAAATCTGTGTAAATTTTGAAAGTATGGAGATTTTCACTACATTGGTTTTGCCTATCCAAGAACAGGGTATACCTTTCCCTTTTATGATATGTTCTTTAATCTTCTTTTTTAGAGTACTGTAGTTTTCAACGTATAGGTCTTTCACTTTCTTTGTTAGATTGATTCCTAAGTATTTCATTTTCCTTGTATTGATTCCTAAGTATTTCATTGTGAAAGGTGTTGTCTTCCTAATTTCTCTCTCAGTGACTTTGTTATTTATGTACAGGAATGCTATTGATTTTTGAGTGTTGATATTGTATCCTTCTATGTTGCCCAATTTGGTTATCAATTCTAAGAAGCTTTTTGTGGAGTTTTGGAGTCTTCTATGTGGAATATCATGTCATCTGCAAATAATGATAATTTAACTTCTTCTTTTTCTATCCTTATTCCTTTTGTTTCTTTCCCTTATCTAGTAACTCTGGGTAATGTCTCCAGAACTATAGTGAACAGGAGTGGTGATGCTGGGCATCTTTATCGTGTTCCTTATTTTAGAGATAAATCTTTCAGTTTTTGACGACTTAATATGATGTTTCCCATTGGTTTATCAGATTATGATAAAGACCGTATATTCCAATATTCTGTGGAATTTTTATCATGAATTGATATTGGACTTTGTCTAATATTTTTTCTGCATCTGCAGAGATGACCATGTGGTTTTTGTCCTCAGTTCTGTTAATGTAGTGTATTACATTGATTGATTTGCTTATGTTGAACCATCCTGGGACCCCTGGGATGAATCCTACTTGTTCATGGAATATAGCCTTCTTGATGACTATTGCATTTGTGTTTTTGTCAGTATCTTACTGAGGAATTTTGCACCTATGCTCATTAAGGAGATTGGCCTGTAGTTCTTCTCCTTTTTAGTTGGATCCTTCACTGGTTGTGGTATTAAGGCAATGCTTGCCTCCAGAAAAGAGACTGTGAGTATCATTTACCTTTCAATTGCATTAAAGAATTTGAGGCATAGTGGGATTAGCTCTTCTCTAAAGTTCTTGTAGAATTTAGCAGCAAATCTATCAGGACCTAGGCTTTCCTTTGTTGGTAGTTTTTTTAACTTACATTTTCAGTTTCATTGAATGATACTGGACTACTTAAAATTTTTATATCTTCTCTTTAAACTTTGGTTATTCATATGTATCTAGGAATCTCCATTTCTTCTGAGTTTGCCGTCTTATTAGAGTACAGTTTCTCAAAGTAGGTACTGATGATCTAGATTTCTGCAGAATCCTTTGTGATTTCTCACTTTTCATTCCTAATTGCATAGATTTGAGTCTTTTCTATCCTATTTTTGTATAAGGTTGGCTAAGAGCTTGTCTATTTGTTTTCAGGGATTGATTCTTCTTTTTCTAAATTTAATTTTAAAGGGAATTAAACAGAACAATAAAACAAATTGAAGCAGTGATAAAACAGTAGGAAATCTATAATAGTTACTATATTGCATATCGTTGTCCTCTATAGTCATGGTTCTTTTTTTTAACCGGGGATCGAACGTTGTCCTCTAAATAGTTGCTCAGACTACCAGATTAGGCCTGCAAAGTCAATCAAACAATACAGTTCCTCCAAATCAGTTGGTTGCTCATGGGGTGGGGGCTGTTCTTCTCTCCCTAGCTCATGTACCAGCTGGCTCACAGGTAGGGGCTAAACTTCCTTCCTGCTTCTCCCTGGTCTGTGCTTAAGTTTGTCTATTTTATTTAATTTTTCATAGAACTAACTCTTCAATTCATTGATTCTTTGTATTGCTTTCTTAGTCCCAATTGCATTAATTTCTTCTCTGATCTTTATAATTTCCTCCTTTGTACAAACTTTGAATTTAACTTGCACTTCTTGTTCTAGAAACTTGAAGTTCAATATTAGGTTATTTATTTTAGCTTACTCTGTTTTTGTGATGTGGAAATTTACCCCTGTACATTTCCCTCACAGGACTACTTTCATTGTGTGCCTTAAATTTTGGTATGTTGTATTGTCATTATCAGTTACTTGTAGAAATTATCTAATTTCTTCTTTAATTTCATCTGTGACTCATTGGTTGTTTAGGAGAGTGTTAATTAATTTCCATGTGTTTATGTAGTTTTTCTGATTTTTTTGCCATTGATTTCTAATTCATTGCACTATGATCTGACAATATGCATGGGATAATTTAATTTCTTTTGCATGTATTTAAGCTTGTTCTCTGAGCCAGTATGTGGTCTGTGTTGGAGAACATTCCATGTGCTGATGAGAACAATGTGTATTCTATTGTTGTGGGGTGGAGCACTCTAGAAACTATGACGTCCATTTGTTCAAATGTTTGGTTCAGTTCTGATAGTTCTTTGTTGATTTTTTGTCTAGTTGATCTGTTTATTTGTGACAGTTAGAAATTAAGTTTCCCTATTAAATTTATATTCATGCTTATCTGATTTTTCATACCCATTAATGTTTGCTTTATGTAGTTGAGTGTGCTGGTATTTGGGGCATATATATTTATGATTGTTATCTCTTGCTCTTCAACTGTTTGCTTAACAACCATTATGATGAACTGACAACTAGTGGTCAACTTGTCACATCCAGTTGAGTGGAATCAATGTGGTTCTGGGTGTGGATGGCTCATCTGAGGATTGACACCAGCAACATAGAAAGGAGAACTGGAGAGGAAGCAGTGTAGTGTGGTGTTGTTAGTTCTTTTGCTGCCATTGGTTCTCCTGGAGTAACTTGTTGAGATTCTTTCCTGATATGAACTTGGTCGTTCTCATCATCAGAGGAGTTTGGGACCTTGATGTCACTGAAAATGGCTGTGGTTCTCTTTTGGGAAGCTCTAGTCCTTACTTTGGGCATTGCTTCCTGGCCCCAGGGGGAAGATGGTGTGCTGGTCAATTTCCTGGAGTAGTTTGTCACCCTGGTTTCCTGATATAAACTTGGCTGTTCTCATCATTGGAGGAGCTCAGGACCTTATTATCACTGAGGATGGCTGTGGTACTTTTCAGGGGAGCTCTGGTCCTTACTTGGAGCTTTGCTTCTTGGCTCCAGTGCAGATTCCTCAGCCTGCTGGCAGACTTTCTAACTTGCACTGCTGACCTTTGGGCCTTCCTAGCACAGATTCATGAAACAGACTTGCAGGAGTCGTTGCTGTGGGCTCTTGGCCTCCAGCTGGATGTGTTGAGGGCATTGCCATGGACCCTAGGTCTTCAGCTGGACTCGTGCAGGCCCTCACCTGGATTCTTTGGGTCTTTAGTGTGTGGACAGATTTCCTGCACTTTTTCATGTTTGGGTCTTTGGGTGACTATTATAAAATAATTCTGTAAATTATGTGTCCTATATTAAATTGTTTTCCTTGTAAATCCTGACTACAGAAAGCATGTATGACCTTCTTTGTCTCTTCTGATCAGTCTTGGCTTGAAATTGACTTTGCAAATAGAATAGAAATATCCCTGCATTTTTCAGGATTCCTGTCTCATGGAGTAATTTTTTCCATCCTTTATCTTTCTGACTATGAATTTTGTTTTAGTTAAATGTGTTTCTTGTATGCAGCATACTGTTGAATCTTGTTTCTTGGTCCACTTTCTGATTTATTGTTTTGATTGGTAACTTGAGACTGTTCACATCAATGGCTATAACTGATGTGTATTGACTATTGACTTATCCTTGTCATATTAATTTCCTGTTGTTGGATGCCTTTCTTTTCCTTAGTTGCTTGCCTTGTCTGGTGAATTTATTCTATTGGGTCTCTTGGAATTGTTGTTTTCATTGTCTTTTTCTAGAATATCCTTCCAAACATTTTGTAGTGCTGATTTGAAGGTCATGAATTTCCTCAGGTGTTCTTTGTCATGGAAGTACCTTATTTCTCCATCAATTTTGAAGGAAAATTTTGCAGGGAGAACATTTTGGGTTGGAAGTCGTTTTCTTTTAGCACTTGAAATACCTCACTCCAAGCTCTCCTTGACTTAAGGGTTTGTGTTGAGCTGTGATTCTGATGATTTTTCATTTCTAGGTAATTTGTTTCTTTTCTTTGACAGCTTTTAATGTTCAGTTATCATATTGAATTTCTGGAATCTTGACTATTATGTAGTTTTTTTCTGATCATGACTGTTTGGATTTCTATATGTACCATTTATCTGCACCTCAAGTAATTTTTTCATAATTAGAAAGCTTTCTGCAATTACTTTTGTGAACAGGTTTTTTATTCTCTTTGTGCTAAATTCTGATTCATTGTTTATTCCAATTAATCTTATGTTAGTCTTCTTTGCATCATCTGGTAGCTATTGGATTGATTTTTCATGGTCCCTTGCTCTTTTGGAAGGGCTTTCATTTGATGATCACCAACCACAATCATATTTTCCAAGCCTGATATTATATCTTCACATTAGTTTACTCTGTGCATATAATTTCAGTAGGATTTTTAATCTACTGGATTTCTATTTGAGCCTGTATTATGGAATCCAGTTCTTTTCTATGTCAGAGATTTACTAATTTCAATGTCTTTTCTAAGCTCTTCTCTCTATATATATTTTTATCATATCTACTCTATATTTACTAATTATTTCTTCCATTATCATTATCATCTCCTTAAATTATCTCTGTTTTGTTTTTGTCAAAAAATTTGTTCATCTATTTTGTTTCTCCTGCTGCTACAATTTCATAAAATTCATCTGGGAGTTTTTAAAATTTCTTCTACCTTAGTGCCCCCTGGATGTGCCTTGGGTGAGTTGGGGATTAAAGGTTGCATCTTGCTTCTGTGTTTTCTCATTTTCTATTTTACTTCATTTATTTGGTTTTTTTTTTTTTTTGCATTGAACTTGTAAATTTTTTATGGTAGGTAAATTTATTAGTAGCTTGGAGAACTCGTCACAAAATGACTACTTTTAGAGATGCCTTCCAGGTGTAACTGACTTTGGCTTTTGAATCTGTCCCAAGATCCTGCCTCTTCAGTTTGTTAGGGGTAAAATGTTGCTGCCTGTTTGGCCTAGCATCCAAACTATTACTAGACTATAGTGTTTATGACCCCCAGACAATCTGAGTATTGGCATACAAGGAAGATCAATTGACTGCAATAACTATGTCACCTTGGCTAAAGTAGTAGAGCACAGATGAGAAAATCACAAACTAATAACTAATAGTTTTCCACCTTCAGCCATAAGGTGTAAGATTTATAATTATGTGACAATATCTAAGACAAATCAGAAAATTATGTTCAGTAAATATCTGCTCTATAGAGTGATTTTGCCCTGGGAGGGGGAGGGATTTTTAGGAAGAGTAAGAAGAAACAACAGAAAAATAAGAGAAAGAGATTAGAAACAAGGTTGAAGGACAGGAGGATTATCTAAGCTTTTGGAAACTAATGAAGAAGACAGGAGGGAAAAATAGAAGGAAAAACAAAACAAGAATAAAACAAACTAAAAACATTATTTACATTCAAGAAAAACCAAAAAAATCAAAGAAATGAACAACAACAGCAACAATAAAAGCAAAGGGAAAAAAAACAAGAAGTTTCTTTGTGATTTCAAACCTGTAATTATCTTCTGGGGTCTACAGCTTTGTGGCAGTGTCTGATTAGGGCCTGACTCTGCTGTTGTTGGTGTACAAAGCAGGCTGTCGGTGCTCAGATCTGAGCCGGATAATCCCAGCAAGCCTGGAGCAGGATTAGGGCAGGGTGCTCATTCTGGCACTGTACTTTCAAACCACAGATGCTCAAGCTGATCCTGGCCCCTGGTCCTCGAGCTGGGGCCTGAGTCGTTCAACCTGCAACACTCTGGTTACCTCTTACTAGCCTGACCCTGGACATTTGTGGTTGTCCCTGATTCAGTCACTGTGGGTTTTTAACACTGGGAACCCTGAGATGCAGCATGGCTGCTCTGAGTCCTGGGTTCAGTTGGCCCCTCCCTAACATGGCATCCATCCAAGCACCCTCTCCAGGGGTCACAGCAGTGACTTGAGCTGGAGTCACTCACCAGCTATTGTAGAGTACAACATCGACTGTTCTGTTCCACTGATGATTTTCATCCTACAGGTCTCTGGAGTCACCTTCCATCCCTGTGTCTCTAAATTTGAGCTTCCTTCTTCATGCCATGAGTCAGGCACCAGGAAAAAAGTGCAGTTTGCCCCCTCCTTTCTCTGCACTGTAGTCTGTCTCTTCACTTTCCCTGTGGGTTCCAATTTTCCCTTCAGATCTTTCTGGGTCCTGGAGATCCACCTTGTTGTAGTCAGGGGTTACAGGGAAAACAACTGCTACAGGACACAGTGTTTGTAATAGTATTTTATAATAGTCACCCAAAGTTATACACAAGAAAGTGCAGGAAAATCTGTCCACAACACTAAGACCCAGGATAGCCGAGGGCCTGGATCCCACAGCAATATCATGCAAGAGTCCCACTAGAGACCCAAATGCATGACAATGCCTCCCAATACCAACTAGGAATCTAAGAGCCCGCAATAAGGGCTCACACCAGTTTATTTACGGTTCTGTGCTGAGAAGGCCACAGGTCAGCGGTGGAACTAGAAAGTCTATGCCAGCAGGGTGAAGGAGCTGTGCAGTGGGTTGAGGGTTCTATGTAGGAGCTGAGAAGTCATGCCCAAAAGAAGAAACGAGGCTGCCCTGAAGAGCACCACAGCCATCCCCAATGGCGACGAGGTCCCGCACTCCTCCAACGATGGAGAACAGTTGAGCACAGGTCAGGAAGCCTAGCGTGACCAGCTTCTCCAGCACATAGCCTCCCCTCCGGAGCCAGGAAGCGGTGCACAATATGAGAAGCAGAGCTCCCGCAACATGAACACAGCCACTCTCACCGATGAGGTCCCGAGGTCCTCCGACGATAATGGCCGAATCCATGTTGGAGAAGCCAGCACGACAAGCACCTCCAGGAGAACCAGTGGCTCCAACAGCAACTCTTGGAAGAACCCACAATGCCCCCTTCTTCTTCTCCACGTCCCTATTTATGCTGGCAACTTCCTTCAGGTGGAGCATCCTTACTCAACACCAGCTGAAGCTGGTGCTAAGTTGACCACCAGTTTGTAATCCATAACACACCTCCCTCTTCATTTTATTCCCCAAGGTGTTATTTTTCACTGTCTGGATTCTGAATCTTGCAAAGATCAATTTGTTTCTGCTTACCACTCAACCATCCTTCCAAAAGCCTGATCATCCATACCGTTTTACAGGTGAAAATACGTGGGTTCAGAAAGAAGAAACATTTCATACAGGATCACAAAGGCAGTGTAATACTGAAAAGGTTCAAACTCAGAGTCTCTATATACCTATTCTTGAAAACCCATGAGTTCTCTGATTTCAAGGATGTCTGGGTTTTTTTTTTCAAATCTTTTATTTTATAGAGAAAAAAACTTCAAAACACCATAATTAGGGGATAGCAAACACACAAACATGGGTGCACATACACTGGTGTGGTATGATGTTTTTAATTCTTCTGGGAAAGTACCTGGAAGGGGACTAGCGAGGTCAAATGTGACCTCGAAGCCCAGTTTTTTTAGGAATCTTCACAGTGATTTGGATGTTTGGATTTTTAATAATAAAAGACATAATTATCTGTCTAGGAGAAATGTATTGGTTTGCTTGCCTAGCATTCCTCCCCATCTCACGGTGAAAGCACCTCCTGGGAAACCATCCTTCCCGCAGCCTCAGTGCAGATAAAGTGGTTGCCTGGACTGTTGTTGGGGTTTGCGTGGGACCCAGCCATGTCCATCAGGCCATTGTTTCTTCTTGGGCACAGTAGTTCTGGACACCATGTATCACAACCACAGACTGTCAGAATCACACAGAAGTCTTTTTCTAGAAAATTAAAGGATTTATTTGTTCTTTTCTATTGAACTGGAATTTTTGAAGGCACAAATCTGTAAAGACCGGCAATTCTTGCTACCAAAAGGAAACAGACTGCTGAGAATGGGGGTAACACAGTGGAAAGCAGAGGTTAGAGATGGAAAAATGTTAGTCTTAAAATTAGTTAAGGATATAGTTTACCTCTTGCCATTTTAGCCCCTTGCCTCATCACAAGCCAGTGGTAAATGAAATGAATTAAGAGGCTTTTTAAAATCTAGAAAAGAATTACTTGATAAATACAAAACAAATTCCCATAAGATTATTTCTAAATATCACATATATTGGGAATTTCTTAATAGAATATAATTTCTCCATTGGATATATATTTTCCCATAAGATTATTTCTAAATATCACATATATTGGGAATTTCTTAATAGAATATAATTTCTCCATTGGATGTGACTCAAAAACTAAGGACGGGCAAGGTGCAGTGGAGCTGTGAGAAGACAGGATCCAGGAGACCTTACTCACTGAGTTATTAAATACGGTTATCTTTTTTTTTTTTTTTTTTTTTTTTTTTGCAGCACCGGGGATTGAACTCACAACTTCGCGCCGGCCAGGGCAGGCGCTTAAGGCACTGAGCCAAACTCCTGGCCCTGGTTTTGTGAGGCAGGATCGCACTATGTAGCTCAGGCCGGCCTTGCGCTCGCGTTGTAGCCCAAGCCGGCCTCCAACTCACAACGCTCCGCCTACCTCAGCCTCCCGAGTGCTGGGATTAAAGGCGTGCGCCACCACGCCCGGCTCTCGGTTATCATTTAGACTAGGCTGGGATAGACAGTCTCAAATTTCAATGGGATTCATTTTTGTTCAGCTTTATTTTTGTTCATGGTTCATGGCCAGTATGGGTCAGTGGAGATTCTTCTCCATTTAGTTCAGGATGCAGGTGACACCACATATGACAACACCATTTGGAAAACTCTTGCCTGCTGTGGAGGAAGACAGAAGTCAAAGAACTCATACCTGTTGGTGAACCACATACTATATGTGAGAAATGGTGTGTGCATCATTTCTACACACAGTCTCCACCAAAATTAGTCACGTGATCCCTTCCCTTATCAGGAAAGCTTGAAAATAACAGCGGGTCACATGGGATATTTGGTAAGAAATAACTGTCTTCTAGCAAAGAATGGAATGGATATTTCTGTGTCCTTGCACTTGTCTGCTACTTTGTTTAGGCTTATAAACGGGAGATTTTGACATCAATCAGATGAACTGATAATAGACATTAAGATAAGCAGTGATCTTAGAGTCTACAATTACATCTGGTAACTTACACTGAAGGTGAATGAATATCCCTTAAGTGGATTGGCTAATCAGCATCCAGCATGTCCTAGCTAGCAAAGGACAAGGAGTGTGTGTGTGTGTGTGTGTACGCGCGCACGCGTGTACATTTGAGGTAGCATTCAGAGGGCGCCCTGCTCAGTCTCAGGAGAGTTGGGATGTGCCTGCTTGGTCAGTGTTATCTTAATAAAATACTCACAACTGAAGAACAGGTTAAGAAATTTATGATATAATTTTACAGAAATCTGGATGGCAGATTTTTTTTTAAGTAGTCTGAACTCTTGAAAGTTGTCTAAATTTTTTCAATATAGTAGTTCTAAATGCCGAGTGTTTTGAAACTTGTGTTTTACCTAAGTTTTTTTTTCCTTTGGAGGTTCATTTATTTTGTCATTGAAATAATTGGGAGGTTCTTTGTGTTTAGTAGGTGGGAGTCCTCCATCTCTTGATATTCAAAAGTGTCACTTAGTATTCATGTTTGTCATAACTGAAGCCTGTATACACAAAATATGTTTTATGTATATACAAAAAATGAGGGAAGTAGACGTCAATGTGCATTACATGTTTTCAGAATATAAGTATTGTATAAATGAAGCAAAGGGTACATTTACTTTGCTCAGAGCCCTACCAAAATTTGCTTTCTATTTCACAAACTCATTACCCATGTGAACATTGCTCATGATATCTCCATGTGTGATAACTTTCCACATATATGTGAGTGCCTGATGATATCACAATCTCCTAGTGTAGTTTTGCTTGCTTACTAACACATCGGGATACATATTATTTTATTAAAATAGTATTATTTTAATAATATTATTTATTTATATATTATATTATTTATATTTTATATATTATATAATAAATATTGTATTATTTATTTATTAAAATAATATATATCTTTTCCTTTATCTTTCTTTTCTATTATACATAGGATATTGAGTATTTTTTAGAAAAAAAAACCTATAAGGTACCAATTTCTAGTTCCACCAACAGTGAAGAAGGGTTACTTCTCCACTGCCTTGCTGACATTTGTTATTGTTTGATTTTTAATGGTATCCATTCTTTCTGGAGTGAAAATATCAGCATTATTTTAATTTGCACTTCTCAAATGACCACTTATGTTATTTCATATATTTATTTGTTGTTTGCATTTTCTTCATCTGAGAAGTGTCTGTTCTTCTCAGATGCCCATTTTTGGGTTGGGTCTTTAAATTTGGAAGATCTGATTGTTTTGAGTTCTTTATATAGTCTAGATATTTGTCTTTTGTCTGAGGAATGGGCTGGTACAAATTTTTTACCATTTTGTGGGTTATCTCTTCATTCTGTTGGTGGTTTCTTCTTATGTACAAAAGCTTTTAATTTGATGTGATCGCAGTTGTTGATTTTTTGTAATATTTCCTGTGTGATCAGGGCTTTGTTCACATGGAAATTCCTCTAAAAACTAAAACTAGAGGTTGCATTTGACTCAGATATTGCCCTTCTAGATATCTTCCTGAAAGAGTTAAAAAGCATCATGCCACAGTGATATACCCATACTCAAATTTATAGCAGAATGATTCATACTAGCTAAAGCTTGGAAACATCTCCCATGTCCATCAAAAGATGAATGGATAAGGCAAATGCGGTGTTTGTAGTCAAGAATACACTACAATACAGCACTACTCTGACACAGAGAAGGACACACTTTAGACATTTTTAGGTAAATGAGTGCACCTTGAGACCATAATTTTGAGTGAAGTAAATTAGATACACAAGTTTAAATATCACATTGCTTTTCTTGTGCGAGAAACCCAGAGGGTAAAGAAGGAGCACAATGGAGGGCGGATATTGGGAAGTAGGAAGAGTGCGTTCCAATGGGAAGTGGAACAAGGGAGGGTGGAGTGGAAAAGTAAAGAAGGGAAATGGGATTTAAAAAGAGAAAAACAAGGAATAAAGCATTTGTGAATGGGCAAGGGGAGAAGGTTTGAATCATAAAGGGAATGAGAAGATAGAAGAACCAAGATATGTTGCATACAGGTACAAATTCCCCACAATGAATGTGATTACTATGCATGGAAAATGTGGACTAATTTAAAAAATAAATTAAATTAAATTAAGCTTTAAAACGTTATAGGATAGTTAATCATATCTAAGACTTTGATTTTAGAATAATAAAGAAATATTATAATATTTGCTATAAAAATACTGGATCAATCTGATAACCAATCGATTCAGACTAGTTGGTTGGATCTGATAAAGTTGGCAAGTAATGTGTTAGGTAGTACAGCTTGCACTTTATTTATTTACTTATTTATTTATTTTGGTACCAGGGATTGAACTCATGACCTCGCGCTTGCTAGGCAGGCACTTATGCCACAGAGCTAAATCCCCAGCCCCCAGCCTGAACTTTAAAAGCAGGGTATTCAGTGTTAAATAGGTCTAAGCTCAAGACTCAAGTTCTGGAGTACAACCTCAGGCATTAGTTCCTTCATCCGCAGAATGACAGTGCCACCTTCTATGAATTTTTTTGGGTTAAGTGAGATAGCTGGATATTTAACTTGATGAACAACAGACAAGCTATGGTTCTTATTTCAAAGTTATTGTTAGTAAGAAGGCTTATAGAATCCAGTGCGTTGAAATCTTAGTAATCTCACCTGGTAATGGGTAGCTTCTTCTTTCTTCCATTTTTTTTAGGTGGAGGGGGATCTAGTTCTTCAAATTCTAAGCCTTGTCAAATCAGCTGTGGGAAGCAATAGTTTTGCTGTATATATAGAACACCTGGACTTCTTTGTCAGCATCTTTCTACCTCCTTTTTCCTTTTGAACACAGTGATTTTATCTGAGCATTCTCTGCCACCTAACAATGTGCAGTCCACCCACACGGTTTGCCATCTCACAGGGTACAAAGGGGGCTGTGTTGTTAACATCCTGCAAACACCTGCAGTATAGGCCCCTCCTTAGTTTTCAGGTTAGTATAACAAAGCCATCATGCTTCTACTGTTAAAATATATTCCAGGAGATTATCAGTCTACACTTAATTGTGCAGTTCTCTTTACGATTCTCTTTTGCATAAGTTGACTTTCATAGAGCACTTGCTAGTTGCATAGAGACATTTCCAACTTCTTCCTACCCTAGAGCCATGCAGACTTGAGACACATGGCTGAGGTCTTTTCTGCTTTCTGGTCACAAAAGAACCCATATGACATAAAATCCACTGAAGCTAATGTTTCTAAGTTTCTACCTAATATTAGTGTTAGGGAGACTCTAAAGTAATTTCAGCATCATTGGGAGAGCTGAAATTTATTTCTCGTCTTAATTAATTTCCATTTCTTTATCCTCAAAAGTTGAGTGAGGAAATTAAAGGGTTAAAAACAGAAAGAAGGATGAGGAAGAGGACTTAGTGAGGAAAATTTAGGGTTTTCTTTTTCTATGAACTCCCAGAAGACTGAAGTCTGGAATTTTCTAAGCTTCATATTCTGGAGCACTTACGTTAACCAATTTTAAACAAATTGCTGCGCTTCACAAGGAGTACTGTAATCTGTCTGTCTTTTCCAAGGCTAATTAGCTGTGAGGTCTGCCTGCCCCGTGAAGCAGGTATGATTGAACCCACAGCCTGGCTCTCAGTAAGGAGAATATCTCTGCACCTCAGAAAGAACTTGTGGAGAGAGTGACTGGAGCCCCTCACCCTTCATTCTGGGCTGTGATGGGCCTTTTCTGAAGGGCAGACACTCTCACTCAGCTAATAACCACTGGACTCTGGTTCTGTAACCTGTGGTGTAAGTGCTGGAGATGTAACAGTGAGAAACAAAACCATATCCCTGTGTCGGTGGAGCACAGTCATGGAGAAAACAGACAAAAGCCAAAATATTTTGACTAATTTTATATTCTATTAAGTGGTGATACATCTCAGTCAGAAGATGGCGAAGGAGGTTGGGTGTGCCAGACGGTGGCCTGCAGTCCTTGTAAGATGGAGAGGGTGACCCTCCCTGAGCAGGTGACACCTGCGCAGACTTGAAGAAGCCAAGAAAGCCCACCCTGGGGTCGCTGAAGGCGCAGCACCCACCAGAGAGCAGCGCGTGTGGAAAGGCCTGTCTGAAAACCAGTGCAGAGTCCGCGGCTGCTAAGTGGGGCTGTCCCCGACTGGGGCCCCAGGAGGCCCCTTCGAAAGGAGGTGGAGACTGTGACTCACCCCACCCAGAGAACCGTCGTGGCTTTTCACAGAAAAGCATTTCAAGGCACATCAGTGAGAGGCACAGAAAAGTTTATTAAGCAGAATTAAATAAGTGTATGCTCAGAGAAGAGTGTGGGCTCTGGAAGACTGAGGGTCATTATGGTCTAGGCTGGGTATATTTACATGTTTTGGAAGTAGAAGTCTCTGAAATTTGTGAATCATTTATGGAATTCCTGAGCTCAAGTTACAAGGGAAAAGCAGTGTGTCCTCAGATTAACAGTGCATTGTATAACAGAAAGGCACAGGCCCAATCTATTGCATTTTTTTTAAGACTTATGCATTTAGGAGTAAATAGCCTGGAAGAGAAAAAATTGTTTCACTGAGTAAATTTGTGCCTTGAAGCTGCAGGTTTTTTTTAAAAAAATAAAAATTTTAAAATTACAGTTTTTGTTGTCTCCTTGCTACCTATCTTTATTTCTTCTATTCTACCTAGAGTGGACCAGGCTTTGTTTAGTACTCATGGGAGCCGACCATGGACTCCAGATCTTAAGGATATTGAGTTTTGTTCTGAACGAGATGGCAAGTCATTGCAGGGATTCATTAGAGGAGTGGCATGATCCAAACTAAGTTTTTAAGCGATTGATTAATTTCACTGAGGATGACCTATATGGTGACAAGAGTGAGAACAGGACCCCGCAGAGGAGGCTCCTGTAGTACTGCAAGTAGATGATGAAGAAGTCTTGGAACACTGTCAAAGGCGTGCAGAACAGGAGAAACAGGGAGACTGGAGACATATTTTGATGATAAACCAACGAGAGTTCTTATAGTGTGAAGATGGGGAATAATAGAAAGGAGAGCGTGGTTTTAAGTCTGGATTCATCAGGAGATTAGCACACAGCCAGCTGGCTGGGCAGGTAGGCATGACGTATCAATCATGAGATCCAAGATAGTCACAGAAAAAGTTTCCAAAGCCTTGCACCTAGGAAAAATCAGAAAGTGGTATCTTTAATTCTTATAAGAAATCCAGCAGGGTGTTTTTTAATAGGATGACCTAGACCTGGTTGTCGTCTAAGGAACGGGGGATAAAGCGATACCGGCCGTTAACCTCGTGGCCATAGTGCTCTTCCTCAAGGTGCTCTGCTCTCAGCCTGCAAGCAGACTTCTACTTTAATGGGCTCGCACTTACTCTGCAGAGCCTATTTCTTTTCCTACCTTTAAAACCTTTAATAAATGTAAAACCTCTCTACTTTTTGCACTCGTCTCAACCAATTCTTTGTTCAGGATGAGAAGAACCTAAAAGCATCTCTAAAAGGAATCCCTAGCACCCCTGAACCCTGGTAAAGTCTTGGCAAGCCAGCCAGGAGAAGGAGTTCTTTGGGCACAGTATTGTTTTTCTCTCTCTGAAGTCTATGAATTCAACCTGAGTAGAACTGGCTTAGTGTTTATTTTTCTTTTCCTGTCTCTTAGATAGGAAAGCTCCGATCCCCTTCTTGTTCTTTCATTTCCTTTTGTGCTTTCATCTGGTGGAGGACTCAAATCTGTTAAGTTTTTTCCAATGTTAGTTGTTGGAGAAAGGCAGAGAGCTAGAAGGTGATGGAAATTAATGAAACCAATCAAAAGAAAGCAATGGAAGTGTTACAGGACTGGTTTTGTTCTCTTCAAAATAAAAATAAATTTAAAAAATTAATGAAAACTGAGGAACTCGGGAATTTTTCTCATGGCTCTAGGAATAGTTTCTCAATGTGTCCCACTATGTGGGGAGGGGGAGGAGGAGCCCATGGCCTCTGCTTTTTCCCAACCAGAAAGCCAGGCCCTCAGGTCTTCCTCAAGTTTCCCCACCTTTTTCTTCTCTTCCCCATTTTCAGTCCCTCAGTGTGGGTACAAGTCCATTACAAGCTGTCTGAAAGCCTGTTATTAACCCAGCCATGGAATGAACTACTCAGCATCCATGTGGAAACCGGCTGGGTGTAGAGCGGAGGGGAGGAGGGACCTGAATCTGCCACAGTACGAGGTGGCCAGAGCCGCCAGCCCTCTGACACCTCCCAGACGCCTCTACACAGGCAGCCATGCACACACCATGCATCCTCCTAGGGGCACGGGGTGGGCCATGTGGCTGAAGTTGTGCATAGTCTTTGGGTGGTTCAAACATAACTGCAAAACTTAAACACGCAACTGTAAACTGTGTTCCGGTGACTTTTCTGAAGAGCACCGTGTCATCTGACAAGTCCTGTGTCTTATAGAGCTCTACTGTATTTATGGGCCAATGGTTTAGTTTTGGTATCCCAGTTTCCTTTAAAAAAAAAAAAAACCCAGACAACACCACCTGTTGGGTTTTTTGGCACAAAGCAGGTGAGGGTTTTTTGTAAACCCCCAATGATGTATTGGCCTTTGACATCCTTGTTTTGTCATGGTGGAGGTTGAGAAAGATGCTGGTCATAGAAGTGTCTAGAATGCTGCTTCCAGGATTAGGGTGGGGCCTTGTCCATTTTATTTTTCAACTGACATGGACATCAGAAAATCTCACCCTTATAGATAAGAGCTAAAGACTCCACCACTAGGGAATATATGGGCCTCCTCCCTGCTTCTCTGCTAAATTGGGTTGGACCCCCTGTCTGTTTCTTCTTAGGGAAATTCAGGTAGTTTAGTAACACGTGCCTGGCAGCCGGAGTGGAACAGACAGATCCACCATAAAGCTCGGCACAAGCTGCTGCAAAAGCAGAGCTGAAGTTAGTGGAGAATGGATTCTATCCTTCACTTACAACTT
>RJWM01021213.1:0-35757 GCA_004363535.1 Dasyprocta punctata | reverse complement strand
GACCATTGATGTTGAACATCTTTTCATATATTTATTTGCCATTTGTATTTCTTTCTCTGAGAAGTGTGTATTCATCTCAGATGCCCATTTTTGGACCTAATCCTGGTTTTTAAAGTGTGGAATGTCCACACTGATTTCCACAGTGGTTGCACTAGTCTACACTCTCACCAACAGTGGAGAATGGTTCCATTTTCCCCACACCCCACCAGCATTTGTTACTGGTTGATTTCTTTTGATGATAGCCATTCTTTCTGGAGTCAGGTGGAATCTCAGTGTTATTTTAATTTGCGTCTCTTGAATGACCAGTGATGTTTAACATTTTTTCATATATTTATTTGCTATTTGTGTTTCTTCACTTGAGAAATGTGTATTCGTCTCAGGTGCCCATTTTTGAATTGGGTCTTTGAATTTGGGGGGCCTGATGTTTATTTCAATTCTTTTTTTTTTTTTTTTTTCCAGCACCAGGGATTGAACTCACAACCTTGCGCCTGCCTGATAGGCGCGTAAGCTGCTGAGCCAAACTCCCGGCCCTGATTTTTTTGAGGCAGGGTCGCACTGTAGCTCAGGCCGGCCTTGCACTTGCCTTGTAGCCCAAGCCGGCCTTGAACTCACAACGCTCCTCCTACCTCAGCCTCCTGAGTGCTGGGATTAAAGGTGTGCGCCACCATGCCCGGCTTCAATTCTTTATATGTTCTGCATATAAATAAATTCTTTAGAGGGGCAACTGACTATAATTTTTTCCAACTCTGTGTTGCCTTTTCACCGTTAGTGATTTCTTTTGTTGTACAGAAGCTTTTTAATAAGGTGAGATCCCATTTGTTGATTCTTTGTAGTATTTCCCATGCAGTGTGGGTTTTGTTTATGAAGTCTCTGCCTACACCTATGTCTTCAAGATAAAATAATTCACTTTATTGTAGAATAAAAGTGTTTTCCAACTTTATAGTGGTTTATGTTACTAAGTTTATTTGTTTAGCTATTGGATGAATCCTGGAAGGATTTTCTCTTGAAAACTGTTTAAAATGCTAATAAAAATGTAGGTCTGTTAAGTAATCATAGACGTGTAGAGCTGGAAAGACCCTGGAGATCCTGTCACAGAACTGAAAAAACTGTGCACATTATAGTCATGTAAGAAATAGTGACACGATCTTGATTATTGGAGAAAAGAGTTTTTAATCAGAGGAAATAGATTTGCAGGGATTAAGAAACTATTTTGTGGGGACTTTTTAAGTGTTATCAGGTTAAAGGTAGTAATTTATTTGCTTTTACTCAACATGGTTTTTCTTTAGATACATAAATACTATACACTTACTGGCAGTGATTAGGGTTCACTACTGAAAAACAAAAAAAAGGGATGTCACATAGGAAACTGGTAAGGTGAACAAAAATTAATTTTATTGACATTAACAATATTAAGACTATTCCAAATTAATTCATACCCCTATGGGAAATAAATGAGAAAAACTAGGCAGCAGTGGCAATTATGCAAGATTAAAAGTATTTGGTTTGTTGGGTGGTAACAGCTGATGTCATTTAGCTTTCTCGTAGAATCAAGAGTAAAATTATGTTAATATATGAGAGGAGAAGTTGTGAAGGTTTGTGCAGTGTAAAGCTTCCATTTCTACCTTTATTTCTGCTTTGGTTGCACTTCAGATGTCCCCTCAAGGACCTTTTAGTTGATTGGAATAAGCCAGCTGTATAAGTTTCAGACAGTGGCTGTCTTGTTCATTACTATGTTCGCACAGCTTAACATAGTTCATTATGCTAGTATCCCCAAAATATTTGTTGAAAAAAATGTATTAAGATAGCACTACCACCTGGTTATATCCACCTGGAAATCTCGTTGGAGTCTGAAAGTTAATACTTGTAACATTTTACCTTCCTCCTTCCCACTTTAAGCTTTCCTTGTCTTTATTAATGTCTTGTTCATTGTTCATTCATTGAAAGTCCTCCCAAGTAAAACACCTTAATGTTACCTTTCTCTGACCTTTTTTTTGTTCTTTAGTTCTCTGATGAGTGTTTTTCAAGTTAATATTCCTGTCAAAAGCCTCTTAATCTAGTCTTTTCATTCTAGCCATTAGACTCACAGCTGGTTCTTGCCTTCTCAACTAATTCCAATGACTACAAGACAAACTCCAAACATTTTTCTGTTGTCTTAGATCACAGAAACTGCTTTAAAATTTCTAACAATTGACTTAGTGGGTATTTTCGTTGCTTATCTATGAGATATATAATAAGCTCTGAATACCACTTTTTCCCTCTTGAATTTAATTATATAAATATCCATGACACACACAAATTGAGCTTATTCATTACGGGAAGGGAGAACACATTCCAAGAGGTCTCTCAGTAAGAGATTGCTAGAAGGAACTTACTTATTTGGGTAATTTTGAGAAAGGTCTAAGGAGGCAGAGCTTTCCTTTGGTGTCAGAAAAAGCAATTCTGTGACTTGCTGTCTTAATAAATTTTATAGTTTGCAGATCAGAGTATTAGAAACGCGTTAATTGGTAAACAAGAGTCACTAATTTAACTGGAGAGAGGGGATCTTCGATTTTTTTTCACAGTTGTTGCTCAGCGACTTTGTTTGACATGGGTGTTCAATGAGACTGTGTCTAAGAAACTATCCTTTATTTGTAAACATCAAATTAGTTTTTAGTAACATTGAGGTTTAGGTGTGAGCCTCAGATCAGTTGCTAAATGGCAGGGGTTGGTTTTTCTTTCTTGCTTTCTTGGTTTCCTTTTCTGGCCAGTGGCAAGTGAAGTTAGGCTGTATGGCTTTAATTCATGAATATCTTCACTCTGGCTGGAATCTTGTTAAAATTAAAGGCATGTCCATTCAGTATAGTTTGTAGTTGATTTGGACTTAATCTTTACTCATTCTAGAAAAGTAAAATGAGTGAACCATCTGGTATAACAGTGATTACACAGTAACATTCTCTAAGGAAGGAAACATCAGCTGTCTGTAGCACCAGGTCTTGTGGTTTTCTTGCTACTTCTGTCTTCTTAGCTCATTCCTTTTCCTACATCGAATTCATTTGAAGAATTACTCATCTTACCTTATGATCTCAAATAGTCATCATTATTTGTAATAACTATTCTCTATAAAGTGGCCACAAAGACTGAATTATCAAATACTGAACCATTGCTACTGGGAATTAAGGGTTAGGTTTTTTTTTTTTTTGCGGCACCAGGGATCGAACTCACAGCCTCGCACCTGCTAGACAGGCACTTAAGCTGCTGAGCCAAACTCCTGGCCCTGGTTTTTTGAGGCAGGGTCGCACTATGTAGCTCAGGCCGGCCTTGCGCTCGCGTTGTAGCCCAAGCCAGCCTTGAACTAGGGTTAAGTTCTTGTGAGCCCTTGGTCACAGCATTTTGCTCAGTTCGAGCCTTAATCTGTTTTTGTGTGTATGTTTCTGTTTAAAGATACTTTATTTTAATGTGTATGATTGAGTCATTAACATTGATCTTACTGTCAGTAGCGCTATAAGCTTATACCTGAATGAAGTGTGTCAATCACAGGTTGTTTTTTTGTTTGTTTTTTCCAGAAGACTATGACAACCAATGCGGGGTAACACTTAAGTACTATATGTAGGTGCCATATTAAATGGTAAAATTACTAACAGAAAGTACAAATGTGAAAAACATGGCACAATATAGACTGAGAGGGGGATACTTGTTTACATTGTAAAGGGAGAAAGTAGGAGGCAGAATTCTACTGCACCTGAGTATATGTTGAGTAACTCAACTATCACTGTGCACTGTAAATGATCATGAAATCGGTAGTATTAATTTGGATTTACAAATAGAATTTAACAAATAGTGAATTTGTACATGTAACTTGCAAATAATAAGGATCAATTATATGTCTAGTTTAAAAATATTTATTGATAATGAAATCAGGCTACCATAATTTCTGTCTTAAGACTGCAACAGTGATTCTCCCAACTGGTCTCCATTCAGTCTAGTGGCTAAAGATTGATTTGTCTCCAAAGTATTGTCCATAGTAGTGGTAGTTGGAGTAGTGGTTATGAAAGACTAATTATTCCAGTTAGTTCCCATTTCTGTCCCATATACTATACAGTAGCTTTCCGTTGCTCTTAGAATAAAAACTAAAATCCTGATATAATCTACAAATCTCTTTGATTCCTGTGCCCTTCTTACTTGGCACCAGTTTCCCCCTTGCCCACTCCTAAAGAACTCTGTGTACTCTTGTATCTTAGTCTTGAAAAACAATCTCCACTTCAGTCTGTTCAGTTACTTTGTTGTACCATTGTGTTGTCTTGATAACACATTTCTTTAATTCATCACATTTATCTCAATTCATAATTACCTTAGGTTTCTAGTCGTATGTGGAATTTAAAAAATTAATATACTTCTTACCAGACCAGTGCAAGCTCCCGAACATCAGGGATTGTGTCTGCTTTGGCTAACCCTTGTATCCACAGCAGTGAATACAGTACACGCTATGTAGTAGATTCTCATTATGTACTAAATGAATATATAAGATCATTCCCAGCTTGACCTAAGTCTACATTTATATCAGCTTCCTGTTACATTTCTTTTTTTACTAGGTTTCTGTACTCCAGCCACACTGAACTCTCCCGTAGTCCTTCACTTTGAGGAGCTCTGCTGCTCTGTACCACCACTACCACCAAAAAGGAAAATAACATCTCAGACCCCTTCTAGGAATCCCCTCTTTTGTTTGTTGAAATTCAAGCAGGCGGTTCTTTGATATCATGATTTTCATATGCTCTTGGGTATTTAAAAAAAATTGTAAGAATGTTATGTATCTGTTTGTAGAACTAGATGAGTAAAAGGGAGAGGTGGAGTCTTCACATGTATCATCTTATTCGTTAGAACCATACTTAAAACAGTAATATCTATTTAAGAACCATTTCCAAGTTAGCTTTTAATTGCTGTGGACAACTCTCAAACAATTTCTAGATCAGTGAAAGAAAGTATTTCCAGAACTTTCTGCTTTCAGAAGCATCAGTGAGAAGTAACGCGAATTACAGTATCTCAATCCAGTTTTTCTTATTTTTATGATTAAAAATGTCACTAGTTTTGCTAGTGTTCATTTCTTTAAACAACTTTAAAAAAGATATTTAACCATTAAAGATTTCTGAAAGTCAGTAGACTTCTTTATTACAATATAAATTCTTTCAAGGGTCAAGACTTATTTACTATTTTTCTGTCCTTAACCCTTCATGAGGGCTTTCTAACATGATAGGTAATGAATAAATGATGAATAAAGAAATAAATCTGTGTACTAGTAAACAAACTCAGAATCATAAACCAACTTTCTGTTTGGGATTATCTGCTTTTGTTCTTAAATTGATAATCACTTTGTTCTTTTGAAGTAGATAACTGGCATTGCAAAGGTCTCTAGGGGTTATAATAACTAGTTACTTAATTTATTTAAAATATTTTAAGATGTTTTCAATGCTTTGTGTTAAAGTGCCTGTACTAATGTGTTATGCAGTTTTTTCTACTTTAGAATATTTTTGAAAATTAATATAGTTTGATTTTGTTGTCATTTTTTACTATGAGAAAGAGCTTCCAATTAGAATTGTCACATTTTTAAAGTACCTGCCTAATTTGTTTTTCATTGTCCCTATATAAATATAAGCATTCTTTATAAGCAGGTTTCTACATGCTATTGAACTACATGCTTCCCTGAGGTTAAAATGATGACAAATTCATGTTAAATGGAAGACTAATTATTAGAATTATCCTTAAAATTACCTTAGTAATAATCAATTGCTAACTGATTTTTATCAATCTTTACCACATAGTTTATTGTCCGTATTACCAGACTGTCTCCAAAGTTGTTTAAATTGCAAATAGATGTTAGTAAATTATGTTTTTTAATATAAGCGTAGGTAATTATCCTAAGTATTGTACTATCTTTCTGGAGTTTTTGTTTTGTTTCATGTTTTAGAATGTTTGGTGGCTAGTGAATGTTTAGTGCTTGTATATGGTACATACAGCATATTAACTTACCAAATATAGACCTTAAAAATACTAGTTTTTACTCATCTGGACCTAGTTAGATGATAAGTAGATACTTCAGTTGTATTCTTTTCATGAATAGCTGGAACCTAATGAGAAAAATTCATTTGACTTTAAAGTAATCTTAAGGTTCTGAGTATGATTACTTCAAATGTTGAGAATTTAATTTAAAGTAATAAACTGATTATGTATATGAGAAAAAAATCCATGACTATCTTAACCTCCATACATACCTTTATTATAAATCTGAGATTAGATGATTGATCTCTTTAGATTTCTGTCAGACTTGTTAAACCTTCCTTTGGTTTTGGTTCTTAAGGGGAGAGGAATAGAGGTCAGGTGGAGCAACTTTGTAGAATTACCTCCTCACCATTTTGAAAATAAACCTGTACTATTGACAAGAGTTGGGGTAGGAAAGGAATTAGTATTGGAAATTTCCTAGTATAATTATTTATAGTATGCGACTTTTGGTGTAGCGTACAACAGTATCATATAAGGAAGGTGTTCTTAATATGTGTGGTTAAGGTCTTCCCAGATAAAATCCTACACATTAGAGAGGACCTTTTTATTCCCCCTAAAAGGAACAATACAATTAATTAGAATGAACAAGCATTCACTGTAGGACCTGTTAGTAAATTTGAAAATCAAGACTAAGCCAGAGAAGTTAATCTTGGATAATGTTACTTACCTATGAGGTGTATATATCTCATATATATATATCCTATATATATATATATATGAGATATATATCATATATCTCATTACATATATGTATATGAGATGGGTTATATAACCCATGATAATAAACAACCATATTAGGACTTTTGAAATGTCTGTCAGAAAACAGTAAATTTTAAGTTTATGCTGTTTGCTTTTTCTTTGGTAATTTGAATTTATGAGCCTGTAAAAGTAGATGAAATTTTGTAGTGAAATGTACTGTAATTCTCTTGAGTGGATGGTATAGCATTGAATCTGAAAAATCATTTTTTTATTAAAACTTCAAAATTTTGAATTAACAAATTTTAATTTTTTAATAGGTTTATGGCTACAAATGATTTGATGACAGAACTGCAGAAAGATTCTATCAAGTTGGATGATGATAGTGAAAGAAAAGTAGTGAAAATGATTTTGAAGTTATTGGAAGATAAAAATGGTGAGGTACAGAATTTAGCTGTCAAATGGTGAGTTGTATGAATGTTATTTCCCCTCACCCCCAGTTTAAAAAAAATTGATGGTGATTATCTTAGATACTTTACTATTTTTTTGGAGTTTTGGTTTCTTTTTTTTTTTTTTTTTTGTGGTGCCGGGGATTGAACTCACGAACTTGCACTTACCAGGCGAGTGCTTGAGCCACTGAGCTAAATCCCCGGCCCCTTGGTTTCATTTTTTAAAATTTTTAGGAGACTAGTGAATGTGTAGTGCTCGTATATGGTACATACAGTATATTAATTTGCAGAATATAAAATAATGTGCCATTTACAGTATTTCTTTGAACTCTTATGAAATATGTATAGAGAACTCCAGAAACTATGATTCTGTCACTTGCTTTATATCATAACTTGGGGATAAAATGTAAAAATCAAATGTTCAAGGAAAAGTAAAACTAACGAAGGATAAAGCCCTTACAAGAATGGCAACAATTAAAACACTGATGATCCTGGCTTACTGGGGTTAAGAATCTTTCCTTAAAATCGTGGAAGTTGTAATTTTCTTTGGTAATATAGTAAAGCTAGGAGCTTTTTTGCAAGTGGGTTTCTTAGTGGAGTAGAGAAATTGAATTTTGAGTAAGTTCCCTTAATATACTTGTTTAATTTATGAGGGTCAAATTCTAGAAACCCTATTTAATAGCGAGTTAATAGTAAAAATATAACATTTAGTTTCATTTTTAATGGAATTATGTCATTTTGTATGTTATAGTAATTATTTAGTATCAGTTTAAATAAAGCATGGTCCCATTATTATTCCTTTATTAGATTCTTAGAAAGGTTTCAGATTTGTTTTGGGCTAAAGTTTTTCATATCTGCTTATAAAGACAGGCAAAAGTGAGAAATCTTTGGTCAACTGAATATAAAAATGCAGTACAAATTTCTTTAATTTGGGATATTTACAAATTTAGAAATAGATCCTCAAAAAAAATTAAGTTGTAGAATAATACAAATGGACCAGTAATTTTACTTTAATTTTTGTCTTATAATTGTCTTGGCATGTACATAATAAAAACTGAGCTATGTCTAAAATAACATACTGAACATTAAAGAGGCTGGGAAGGACACTGTATATATAATCGAGAAAGTAATGAAATTAAGATATAAACAAATATATTAGAGAAAGTCATGATACTAGCTAATCAGTGAACTGATTTTTGAAGGTAAAAGAAAAACGCATTAGGTAAATTACTAATCAGGCTTAATCAAGAAATTGGAAAACTGTCTTAAGAATTTGCCACCAAAAATAAAGGTCCAGAAATCTTTAGTGGATGTATTTGGAACCTGAACAGATAATTCCAGTACAGATAAGATCTAGTAGTGTTCCCATAGAATAAGTCTGAAAACATTCCAGGATTTTATTTAAACCAATTATGGATAATAAAATCAGACTATAGATAATGCTAAAAGGGAAACTACAGAGTAGTTCCAATAAAATTGTTTCTCAAAGTATATGTACCATTTTCCTGAAATGTCTTCTTCTAATTTGATGAGCCTAAATGTTAAATTTTGGGTTAAAATTTAGCTTAGCTTGATTTAATCTGACATTGAAATTTTTATTTAGTGGTTTTCTGAGTCCCAAGAAATCTTGGTTTACACAAATTTTTCTCCTAACAGTCCTTGTAATTTTAGCGTTTACTTTTAATTCTGTGATCTATCTCAAATTAATTTTTATGGAAGGTCTGAAGTAGAATTGATCCCCCCCCACCTTTTTTCTAATGTGGATATCCAGTTGTCGTAGCACTATTTATAGAAAAGACCTCCCTTTTTCTACTCAATTACCTTGGCATTTTTGTCCAGAAAGTGTGTGTCTGTTTCTAGACTTTTGTTTCATTGATCTGCTTGTCTTATTCTGTGCTGTTTTTATTGTAACTCAGGATTTTTCAACCTTGGAACTGCTAACTTGTTAGAAGAGATAATTTTTTGCTGTGGGAACTATCTGTGTACTGCAAGATGTTAACAATGTCCTTTGCTGTTTGCCAGTAGCTATCTCACCTCCCCCAGTTGGGACAACCTAAAATATCAACAGCCAATTGCCAAATATCTCTTGGAAAGTAAAATTCAACCCTTGGTTGAGAAACTGGCCTAGATAGATAGATAGTAAGTCTGGAGTTAAGGTATTACACTCTCCAGTTGCATTCTTCCTTTCCCAAGAGTAATTTTTTTAAAGGTCCTTTGTATTTCTGTGTACATTTTAGAATCAGTTTATTAATGTTTATTTTTAAAAATAAGCTTGATTAGTTTTAGAATTGTGTTAAAGCTATAGAAATATTTGAAAAGAATCTACATCTTAATGAGTCTTTCAAATGTGATCATTAGTATCACATACTTACTAATTTTTGTTGAATCTTCAGGATTTTCTGCTTAAACAGGTCAGCAGAAAATATTCCTCTTTCAATCTTAATTTGGATTCTGTCTCAGGCAGTTATTAGTTTTACCAGTGAAGAGCTGATTTAAGGCTTTGTTAATTTTCTCTATTATTTTTTGCCTATTTCATTGATTTTTTATTTTCCTTTTGTTACTGCTTTCTTTTTGCTTTCCTTTCTGATTCACCTGTTTTAAAGGTATCAGTGTTGCTGTAAGCAAATTTTTAGCTACCTCCTACAAATTTTGATGTTTTCATTATCATTCATTTTTATTTTCATTGTGATCTTTTTTAAATACATGAATCATTTAAAAGTAATTTCCAAATACTTGGAGGTTATTTAGATGCTTTTTCTTTTTTTTTCCTGCTTTCTAATTTAATACCACTGTGGTCAGAGAACCATACTCTTTAAATTTCTGGATACTTTTTTTCTTTCTTTTTTTTTTTTTTTTTGTAACATTTATTGAAATTTATTTCTAGTCTGCATACTGGTGAACATTCATATACACATGAATAGAAAATGTATTCTGCAGTTAAATGTCAGGTCAAGATAGTTGATGGTATTTAGATTTATAGCCTGTCTTTTGGTGGTGATAATCTATGAACTACTGGAAGAGATTTAAAATTTCCCAACTATGATTGTTGACAAGGTATTTAGCAAGTCAGTGTTTTCTTCATTTTAAAATTGTCTGAAAACTTAGTGGCATTTGTTTACATAGTAGGGAAGACTTCAGGACTGTTGTACTGGGTCTTCAGTATTGCAGTAGGTGAGATTGGGTTCAACTGAATACAATAAAGATAAGTGGAGATTGATAGTCAACAAGCAGAATGAGAAAATCAGCAAATTATTACATTTAACGCTGATCACATGATTAAAATATTATCAGGTTTCTCCACTTGAACAGTTACTTTTTCCTTTTGTTATCTGTAAATATTTTCTAAAGTGGCACTTTTAAACTACATAAAGTTTTAGGTATCAAGGGTGAGGAAATTCCTTGTGATAATATCATTGGCTGTGGAGGCCCATCAAATGTATGGCCAAGGCAAAGCCTGGTTGAAAAGATCACTCAGCAGAGCCTGACTAAAATTTGGTCAGAGGGTCTTTGTCAATCACTAGTGGACATACATTTATAATTGCTCAGTCTTCCTGATGTTCAACTCTTTTATGAGTATGAAATATTTCTGTCTTATAATGCTTTTTATCTTGGAATATATTTTCTCTGATATTAATATAGCCACTTGAGGTTTTTTAGAGATTAGTATGTGTGCATAGGATATTTTTATTCCTTCTCGTTTTATCTGTGTTGACTTTGAAATTGTTTCTGGTAGACAGCAGATAGATCTTGCTTTTTCTTTTATCCAGTCTTAAAATTTCTGTTCTGTAGTAGTATATTTAGTGCATTCATTTCAGGATGTATTTCATTCATTCTAGTCTCTAGTCTTTTTAAGAACTTGCCTTACCCGCTTAAAATGCTGAAGTATGACTGTTATCATGTTGCATTTGTCCTGTGAAGGCTAATGCTGAATTTGTTTTATTTTAAGAAACTATGAAAGATAGTGAATGCCTTCTGTATTTCATAGTTATGAATTCGTTACCTCACTAGGTAGAAAATTTTTGAAGATAGGAGCCATACCTCCTTTGTTTTTCATTAAACTTGAATTTGGTGGCTTCTTGATGAATAGTCTCCAGTCTTAGCTGCTACAGTTTGTGCTAAAGTCTGTGGTAAGGACATAAAGGAAAGACTTTTCTTCATCTTCAAGAGGTGGTTCAACTAGCGGGCATAATAGAAGCTAAAATAGTATAAAATAACAAAAAAGATGTATGCACAATGCTTTGGGATACAGAACCACTTCAAGAGACTCAAGAATATTAGAACTTCTTTTGGTTTCTGAGGTGGTGTTTATATTATATAGTAAGAAAAGATCAAATTTGGCAAAGTGATATTGGATGGAAGTTCCATTGCAGATAAATCTTGTTAGCATCAGATGAGTAAATATCTTTTTTATTAGTAAAGTGTTCTGTTTATTTGAAGGGTATGTGGAGGGAAAAGACTGGAAACCAACTATAAAACGTTTACCAGTCAAGAATTTATTTTGCATCTTTATTTGTATACTTTCTATGATAGATGACAGTTGCTAGGCAGACAAATTAATATTTCCATTTGCATTTTTTCTGTTTTTTGTGTTTATCAGCTATTAAAAGAATTATTCTTCTTTATGTTACAGTCTTGGCCCTTTAGTAAGTAAGGTGAAAGAATACCAAGTAGAGACAATTGTAGATACCCTCTGCACTAACATGCTTTCTGATAAAGAACAACTTCGAGATATTTCAAGTATTGGCCTTAAAACAGTAATTGGAGAACTTCCTCCAGCTTCCAGTGGTAAGCAAGAGCATTTTTATTTTCTTTTTACATGTGGTATTTCTCCCCCATTGGTGTTCTGTTTTTTGTTTGTTTGTTTGGTTTTGGTTTTTTTTTTCCCCCTTCCCCTGCTGGCCAGGGAGAGAGTAGTATCTGTCTTACAAGGTCTTTGTAGGAATCCCTTTAAAATTTTTAAACAAGTTAAAATCTCAAGCCTTACTTTTTCTTAGAAATAAACTTAACACTGAATATTTTGATTGAATTTAAGTATCTCATGAGTCTCACTTCTGAAGAATTTTAGAGCAAGATTTAACATTGTATGTACTATGAGTACACACTAGAGTTGTGTGCCAACTTATGCAATGAGAGAAAAGATAACCAAAATACTGAGTTCTGATAAGTTTTCTAGTTCCAGTATTAATTTTGTTTGGCATCAGAATTTACTGCATAAAATTTAACATTGTTAAGACATAATTATGACCCTTGGTTTTACTAGTAGCTTTAGGTAAAATTAAGCCTTTTACAACTACTTGCTTATTTTAAAATTTAAAACTATAATTAATGAATTTGTTTGTTAATTACATTTTAGCTCCTGACAGCAGTGTCTAGGTAATGTAAATTTTAGAATGATCTTGACTACTAAGTAGTTGCTAAACTTAGTCACCTTAGAGTTACTATTCCATCTGTAAAATGGGATGCATTTGTCTCCCTATTTTGAGAGATTTTGATTGGTAAGTATGTCATCTGATTATGTTGTTTTCATTAATTTACTTAATAAATGTTGTTATGCTAAGTGCGGATTATGTATTCACTTAGGCTGAACATTGGCTTTATGGGAGATTTTAATATCCTTCCTAGGGGTTTTTTTGTGTGTGTGTGCATGCGTTTTGGGTTTTTTGACACGAAGTTTCAGTGTGCAACTCAGGCTGGCCTCAAACTTGCAGCGATCCTCCTGTTTCAACCTCCCGAGTGCTAGGATTACAGGTGTGGTAAACTACATCCAGCCTTCCTCCCCAGTTTATAGATGGAGAAACTGAAATCCAAAGAGATTAGGTTAATTCACCCAAAGTTTTAACTTCCTAATTGAATTAAGTTTCAATTCTGTTGTCTTTTAATCTCATACTGATGTTTTTCTATTGTAGTGTGCCAGTTAATTTACCTTTTTTTTTTTTTTTTTGTATCAGGAATTGAACTCAGGACCTTGAGCTTGCCAGGCAGGCACCGTGCCACTGAGCTATATCCCCAGCCCCTGGGCTATATCCCTGGCCCCTGCCTTTTAAGTAGTCATTTATTTCAAATATTCCATCAATTCAGAAGTGTATTATAATTACATTAGTTATATTGATATTTTCTTCATGTTTTTTCTCTCATTGGAACATGGTTGCATTTAGCTGATTTCTGATTTTTAACAAGAATTCTTCTAACTGTATAGATTCTTTCACAGTTACTTACTCCCTTTTCCCACTCACTTGTAAAAACATGACCTGCTTTTAAAACATGTATGAGTCCTAGAATTACATTTCCGCTTTTTGATGAAATTATGGAATCTCTTTGTTGCAAAGGACTTTATTAGAAGTTATAGATACCTGTTCATTTTTTCTGAGAATCTGTTAAGCATTGCGGCACAGAATTGTGGTTTTAACTCACAGATATTTAAAAGAGTAGGTTACTAGAAAAGAGGTCTCAAATAGAGAACTCTCCATGCTGTTTTTTAGTCTCCAGGTACATGTGTTGTAGGTACCACTAACCTTATAACCATCGTTCAACAGTTATCTCATGAAGTCTGTTAAATCTGTTTTGTTTGCCTTATTTATTGTGTCCCTTCTATAGTTATTTTTAATTCTCATTCATGCCTAGTAAGTTGTTTTATTGAAAAGCATCCGGTTTTAAAATACATATTTTTACATGGATCTCTTGAGTGTCTCAGTCACACTTAGAATTATTTAATATTTAGTAACTACCATGATTATAAGGTAGATTTCAGCATGCTTGACATGGAATTGTCTCATTATTTACATAGGTTCTGCTTTAGCTGCAAATGTGTGTAAAAAGATCACTGGACGCCTCACCAGTGCAATAGCAAAGCAAGAAGATGTCTCTGTTCAGCTAGAGGCCTTGGATATCATGGCTGACATGTTAAGCAGGTAAATGTACCCGTTGTTTGTATTACTTGTAACTTAAATATTATGCTCACTTATTAAAAATTTCTTGCAAATACAAAAGTTTTTCCAAAATTTATCATGTTTGAGCTGCTTTATAAATGTGTGTGATCGAGAATGAGGGGGAAACATAAACTAATTATACTTAGGTAATACTGCATAGCAAACATGTTATGTAGTTCACAAAAGCACAGTAATACAATTTGTGATTTAAAATTTTTCAGCACAGTTTATGTTCTTATTTATGTTCTTGCATTCAGTGATCTACTCAGTTAAGTTGTCCTGATGGGAGTCACAAATTTTCTAGTTAAACAAATGTCAATTATAATCTTGGCAACCATTTTTCAAGTGCATGTTTTGGGAGGAAGAAACTTGGCTTTCGTTCATTTGTTTTTCTACTTTCACTTGAAAGTCAAGCTTGGGGAAAATGGACGGACTTGAGCAACTCTTAAGAGAGAAAACCTTAAAGAACCCATTAGTTTCAGTTTATCCTTGATTCTGTAGTTATTAGTTTTTCATTACCTGTGAATATGTTAGTTGGCTAATTCAGTTCAATTAATTTAAAAATAATTGAGTACCTTCACAACCGGGCATGGTGGCGCATGCCTTTAATCCCAGTACTCGGGAGGCTGAGGTAGAAGGAGCGTTGTGAGTTCGAGGCCAGCTTGGGTTACAACGTGAGCACAAGGCCGGCCTGAGCTACGTAGTGCGACCCTGCCTCAAAAAACCAGGGCCGGGAGTTTGCCTCAGTGGCTTAAGTACTTGCCTGGTGGGTGCGAGGTTGTGAGTTTGATCCCCGGTGCCACACACACAAAAAAAATTAAAATAAAATAAAATAAAATGAGTACCTTCAGTTGGAAAAGAGTGTATAGAAATCTATATAGTGAATAACTGTCATTCTGGCACCATGCAAAGACCTTATTCTTTACTATAGGAAACAAGAACATAGGTATCTGTAAAGGCAGAATGGGACTAAAGACTAACAAGGAAATTTTTTTTTGGCAAGAGTGACATTTGTATTGAGTTTGGAAGAATGGGTAGCACTTTAATAGGTGAATGTGCTCAGGTGCAGAAGCCATTGGTCCCTTGGTAGTGTTGAAGTGGGAAACAATGTATTCTAGTTTTCCAAATATAAAATGAATAGAAAAGTAGTAGGAAATTATTCTGATAGATAGGGGTCATTTTGAGATAGATGGGAATTCATACTTAATTTGATAAACAGTGATAATCTCCTATGATTTGTCCTGTTTGTGATTTGACCCCCTATTACTGTTTTGACACATTGCAGATGTTTGGGTACTGCTGATTCGTTGAACTATACTTATGAGAGGTGATATAGAAGTGTAATATTGGACCGGTATATCAATGAAACTTGTATATAACTATATAGAGAAAAGACAAGAGAAAGGAGAAGTGAGGAGATTGTGAGGTTCTGAGTGTTGGGAGTCCGCTAAAAAGCTGCAATCAGTAGAGAAAATTGTGGAAGGAGAGAAGTGACAAGATCTTTATGTAAAGTTTTTGTTTGGTTTGGTGCTTTCCCTAGCCAGTTAATTAGATATTCTGTAATAGAGAATGTAGTTACAGATTCTAGGGGTTATTTGGGGGGAATAAATTTAGAGCTTCATTTGTTAAGCTTAGGTTTTCAGTTGCATTGGTAGAGACAGTGAGAATTCAGTTTTGTATTCTGAATGTGGATTTCTCAACCAAACTTATATTGTGCATATGTACGTTGAGTTCAGAGACCAGATGTGTTAGTAATGCTCAGATACTTTAGTAATGCTTGAATTCATTTTCTTTTTTCTTTTCTTTTTTTTTTTTTTAGGCAAGGAGGACTTCTTGTTAATTTTCATCCTTCAATTCTGACCTGCCTGCTCCCCCAGTTGACCAGCCCTAGACTTGCAGTGAGGAAAAGAACCATTATAGCTCTTGGCCATCTAGTTATGAGCTGTGGAAATATAGTTTTTGTAGATCTTATTGAACATCTGTTGTCAGAGTTGTCCAAAAATGATTCCATGTCAACAACAAGAACTTACATACAATGTATTGCTGCTATTAGTAGGCAAGCTGGTCATAGGATAGGTAAGAAATTTTTAAATATTTTAAAACCATCTACTAATTTAAAAAATAGTATATGATTTTAAGAAAAACCATACTTTTCTTAGGTGAGTACCTTGAGAAGATAATTCCTTTGGTGGTAAAATTTTGTAATGTAGATGATGATGAATTAAGAGAGTACTGCATTCAAGCCTTTGAATCATTTGTGAGAAGGTAAGTTTTTAAGAAATCTGTTTTTTGAGAAAAATTTTTTAAGTCTAGATTTGGTATGTAAGGAGAAATAGCTTATAGGATTTCAGATGTGGTTGGTTCCCCCTGCTTTTTATTTATTTATTTGGAGACAGGGTCTTGCTATGCAGTTCAGTCTGGCCTTGCACTCTTATGTAGCCTTCGCTGGCCTTAAACCACAGCCATCTTCCTGCTTCAGCCTTCCCAGTGCTGGGATTACAAGCATCCATCATGCTTCACGGCAGTAACTGATAGCCAGTGTAACATTTGAAGCTAATGTAATCTCACTGTTAAAATGTGGTCATTACATTAAGTTTGAAAATGTTTCCTTCTCATTGGTAAGACTTTATAAAGAACCTGGAGAAGGCATTTTATTGTTTTAGATTTATTTTGACTCTTCAGAAAGGGAAATATCAGTATAATGTCTGTCCTGAGAGAAGCAGCAGGTTAAATTAATTATCTTATCAGAAATATGCAGTAAATTTTATGTCTTTTTAAACCAATATTTAGATCTGTCACATTTGTTTTCCTAAGACAGTAATTCTCAATTTGGAAACCTTGATTATAATATTCTTTTTAAAAGTTTAATAAAAATCACATGTTTATATACTAGAAAGCAGCATTCCTTGCTACTCCTGATTTTCAGAAGTGGTTTTAATATGAAATTTTGAAAATTGTGATATTCATTTCTAGCCCTTTAATTAATGAAAACAAATTATTACTTTATTTGTTGGCCCTGTGGGCATTTGTGTGTCCTATAATCTCAACACGAATCTAGAAGATCAAGCAAGATGAACGTGGACTAATGTTTTCACGATCATTCTAGTTGAAGAGCAGTTCATCTGGGCTTGGTCCTCATGTTGAAAAGCTAGAGCATATACCATTTTCTCCCATAACAAAATATAGGAGGGAGGAGTTTATCTCAAAACTGATCAAATATAATCTGAAAGGTAAACATTTTTCAGATGACCTGGGACCATGGTCCTGTTAATGCTAGTAACAAAGTGTGACAGAGACTGAAGCAAGGAGAAAAACAGTTACTTAAAGCAGCTTTTGTTTTTTGTATTCAGATGTCCTAAGGAAGTATATCCTCATGTTTCTACCATTATAAACATTTGTCTTAAATATCTTACCTATGATCCAAATTACAATTATGATGATGAAGATGAAGATGAAAATGCTATGGATGCTGATGGTGGTGATGATGATGACCAAGGTATTTCAAACTAAGTAAAAGAAATCTTATTTGTTAAATTTTGCAAAAGCCCTGGTGTTAGAGATGGAAATAATTTTTACTAAAAACATGGTTTTGTTCCTTTGTATTCAAATTTTCTAGAGTATTTTTTTCTAAGAAACTTAGTGTTTTTTAAAAGGTTAAAAATATACAAATATTCAGAGAAAGTTTGGTTGGTTTTGAGGTTTTTTCACTTGATCATGGTTATATTCATAAAAATACTAAATTTTGAGGCCCCATTTAATTTTCATGAATAATTTAAAACATTTTTGAGGCTTCCTAATACTGATTTCACACTGTAATTTGTAGATTTATTCTAGAAAGAGTAACATGGCAAGGACATAGGGGTTGCTTCTGTTCAGTTGATTCTGTTTGTATTGGAATACATAATAAATTTAAATGGATAAATTAAATACTTTTTCGTTGATTCTTTGAGTTTATGTAGTCAAGGACATAGGGGTTGCTTCTGTTTAGTTGATTCTGTTTGTATTGGAATACACAATAATAAATTTATATGGATAAATTAAATACTTTTTCGTTGATTCTTTGAGTTTATGTAATGACCTTCCATAATTTAACTTGTTTTAAAAACTGCAAAAACCTCCCATAACCCTGTTTAGTACTCCACATTTTCTCGCCTCTACAACAGAACTCTTCAGATAAATACTATTAATTTCTTTCTTTCCCTTCTGTTTTGAATCTAGCTTTTCAGTGTTGGATAAGATTGCAAATGCTTGCAAACATTTGACTTTATTACTTAGGCTCAGCAACTTTTCTTTGTTTAGATTCTAGGACCCCACACTTAACCTGGTTTTAGTCCTGTCTTTGTGATTACTCTTTTTTAGTCTCCTATACTGAGTCTTCATCTCTTTCACCATGAAACTTAGAATATTCCAGGTCTGAATTCTTGAATTTACTTCTTGTACTCATACGTTTCTTGCTGATCTCATCTTGTCTCCTAGTTTTAGTGTCATCACACTAACAACCCAGATTTTACCTTCGCTCCAGATCTTCCTTGGATCCAGGTCACACATAACTACAATCTTTCTTCTTATCCCTCTTTAAATCTATTCGTTGATTTTGGTTGCATCTCAGGATGCCACCTCCATTCTTTTTAGTTTTTTAGACCAAAAACTTTGAAGTTATATTTAATTATTTTCTCACTCATTCTTTCACCTCAGAGTTTTCCTCTTAGGTGACATGACTGTATTTACCTTTTTCAATATTTTTATTTCTTTTATGTCATTTAATAACTTTGTGACATATTCTTATACTCCACCTACTAGAATACAGTCTTCTTCTTGAAGACTAGAAAACTCAGTCTCTTGATTCTTATGTTAGTGTTCAGGATAGTGCTTGCTTCACACCATTCTAGTAAAGGAAAACCTTAGCTTATGTTACAGTATGAATATCCTTTGAAGGAAACAGTGGAAATGTATGTTCTGTGTTTTAAATTTTGATGCTTAGCACACTGAATAACCAGGTCCTTCAGCTACTTTATAAGTTAAGGGTTATAAGTATTAAATGCCTTTTCTACTGTGATGTTGTTATGATTTATAAACAATTTCAGTTCAGTGAAGCTTACAATTGCTAGGGTGTAATTCCCATTGTGTACTGGCAAAGGAAAAACATTTAAATCTATTTTCTTTTAAATGAATAATCTATTTTGGCACAGTACCTTTTAACTTATTTAAATAGATACTGGTGAAGGAACCTAATGCATGCGTTTAGCAGTATTTGAATTTTTGTATAGTCTGATTAAAATAAACCAGAGATTGGAAAATTGTGTTGTATTTCTCCAAGGTCTAGGTTGACTACATTTTACTAACACTAAGCTAACTGGAGTATGCATAAACCAATGGAGAGAGATCATCACCTCTCCACATACATAGGCCAAGGAATCATTTCAGGACAGTGTTTTCTAGGAATAACAATTTCATTGTTACACAATTTTAGAGTATCGTGTGGACTGCTGTTATTTGTGTTACTTTCCTGAATTTGTTACCCACGTGGATCAGCCTAATAGTCTTAGAAAGAAATTTTTTTTTAATGTTTCACACACACCATTTATCTATTAAGTATACATAAACGAAATGCAGTTCTTAATGCTTTACTTAGAATGTTTTAGCTTTAACATTAGGAGTTGTAGACAGTGGTACTCTGTTAAGCAGAAAACGTTTTCTTGTAATAATGAAGACTATAAGATTTCTTAAGACAAAATTGTGAAAGGTTGAGACTATGCATATTTTTCCTAATGCCACATCAACAGATTTAATGAAAAACCTATGACAAAGCTGATACCAGGATTCTTCCACCTCCCCAACCTCCAGAAAATTAGAAAGAGATTAATAACCATTCTTTTTATAGCATAATTTATAGCCAGAGATTGATTTCATGTTTTAACTTACAAATTCCCACTTTGTATGAATTTCCTGTAGTATTGAGTCCTCTGTATTTTTTCAAAGGCCAGGAAATTTATGATTTTACAAATATTTATATTCTAAAGAAGTTTAACGTGTTAATGATTTTAGAAGGATTTATAAGTAAGCAACCATTCATTATCCACAATAGCTGAGGACATTGTAGCATGTTAAAAGCACAATTGTGATCCTTTTTTAAAGTTAATTATGTACAAATTTATAAGTAACAAGTTCTGCATCTGTTTCAAGTTGTAGTTTTAAAACTTATTGCTATCTTCTTTGGAGAAAAGTTAAATTAACTACCTTGGTTAATAATTCTGCATTAAATGACGTTCTTATTAATAGCCTGTTAATATTAAAACTTCCCTTCAGGGAGTGATGATGAATACAGTGATGACGATGACATGAGTTGGAAAGTGAGGCGTGCAGCTGCTAAGTGCCTGGATGCCGTCGTTAGTACAAGGCATGAAATGCTTCCAGAGTTCTACAAGACTGTCTCTCCTGCACTGATATCCAGATTTAAAGAGCGGGAAGAGAATGTAAAGGCAGATGTTTTTCATGCATACCTCTCTCTTTTGAAGCAAACTCGTCCTGTGCAAAGTTGGCTCTGTGACCCTGATGCAATGGAACAAGGAGAAACACCTTTGACAATGCTTCAGAGTCAGGTTGGTTTAAAGTGTGTTTGAGAACATCACAATAGTAAATGACATGTTTTTAAAACATGTTTTTATGTGAGTTCTAGAATATCTTCAAAGAAGCAGAAAGTTCTAGTATATAGTTTTACAGAAGTTAATGAATGTTCATATTTACTTAAACCATTTATTCTACTTGAAGTACTGTATTCTTGATTTTTCTTGATAAACAGTTCTATAAAAATTTTGACGTTCAGTAAATTAGCCTTTTTCTTAGATGTAAACAAAAAATTCTTAAAGCTGTGGCATCATATAGCCAGCTTCTCTCCTGACTTCATTGTATGATCTTGGATACTTTTTATTTTATTAAATCTAGTTTTTCTCATATGTGATAATTTTGAGACATCTACCCAGGGTAATGAGAAATGAAATGATCTGTGTATAGTTTCAGTGTATAGTACCTGTTACACAGTAAGTGCTTAACAGATGCCAACTATATGACTGTTACATTTTTCACCTCGTGGTATTCTTTCTAGAATCTTAAACATTAGAGCCTTTGTTGGGTATTTAGTACATATTAGGCATTTTCCTATGACATATAATCCTTGTAGAAACTATGGATTCTGTATGGTCCAATTTTTTACTGAAAGAAATTAAACCAGGGAAGGAGAAAACACGTACTACATCTTATTTTCAAATAGTGCAAATGCGTAAATTTTGTAAATATATTTATAAAGGTGAGTGTGGAAGATTAAATGTAGAAGGGATTAGGAATACAGTATATGTGGAGTATTTAAGTAGTGAACTATCTGAAAGCTGGGTATTTAGTAGACTAATTCTGATAGTGTTCTGGGGAATTAGGTGATTTCATTTGTTTCTAGTTTCACAGTTGTGACTTGTGTCTGTATAGTGTTCTTGTTTGTTTTCAGTTTCTTTATTGAAGGTTTTTAGACGAACGTCAGTGTGACATTCATAGACGATGTTTAAGTTTTACTGACTAAAAAACAGAATTTTGAACAGATTGAATTCTATACCTGCTGTTTGTAGCTACTTTTGAAGTAGCTTTCATTGTAACAGCAAACTGGAAGGAAAAGAAAGTGATTAGGTGGTTACTTTTCTATAATTTTTCTTATTTTATTCAATACTTATGTGTTCTTCCATTTATAAATTATAACCCTTAGGTCTGGTCAGAAGTCATCTTATTACTTGGTTCTTGTTATTCATGTGCATTTTATAATTAAAATTTATCAAATAAGACTATTTAGCATCAGGCAAACATACAAGTAAACATACAGAGTACATAGTTTTTGTGTAACAGCTATAGCAGTATAGCTATATTAGAAATACAGCCTCCACACAGCCCCTAAAAAAGATAAATTCCTTTCTCCTTATTTCCTATAATTCGTTCTAAGTGGACTGAAGAAATACCAGTGGATGAACCAGTTAATGAGTATGTGATAATTACAGGTTCCCAACATTGTTAAAGCTCTGCACAAACAGATGAAAGAAAAAAGTGTGAAGACCCGACAGTGTTGTTTTAACATGTTAACTGAACTGGTAAATGTGTTACCTGGCGCCCTAACGCAACACATTCCTGTGCTTGTACCAGGTATGAAACAAAAATTTCTTGGGAATTTATAATGGACTTCTTATTTTATTATGACTTAGATGAGCTCAAATATTAGTTTACGTTAAAAGGGAAATTTGTGGCTCCTAGAATTTTGTATCTAACCATGTTGAAAATATGAAATTAGAAATTTGCAAGTAAAAAGTTTACAATTTTACTCTAAAATTTTGGCTTTCATATTTATTATAGAATGTGTATTTCTACTACACATTTCTACTTTACCATAGATACATGGTGAAGGTGGAAACTTTCATGGTTTCCCCCAAGTTTTAGGGGTTGATTTAATTTTATTTTCCCTTGAAACTGCACAGAAATGGTGAGACTTTTTCCTTTGACTTTTTAGGAATTATTTTCTCACTGAATGATAAATCAAGCTCATCGAATTTGAAGATTGATGCTTTGTCATGCTTATATGTGATCCTCTGTAACCACTCTCCTCAAGTCTTCCATCCTCACGTTCAGGCGTTGGTCCCTCCAGTGGTGGCTTGTGTTGGAGACCCATTTTACAAGATTACATCAGAAGCACTTCTTGTTACTCAGCAGCTTGTCAAAGTAATCCGTCCTTTAGATCAGCCTTCTTCATTTGATGCAACTCCTTACATTAAAGATCTTTTTACCTGTACCATTAAAAGGTTAAAAGCAGCTGACATTGATCAGGAAGTCAAGGAAAGGGCTATTTCCTGTATGGGACAAATTATTTGCAACCTTGGAGACAATTTGGGTTCTGATTTGCCTAATACACTTCAAATTTTCTTGGAAAGATTAAAGAATGAAATTACCCGGTTAACAACAGTGAAAGCATTGACACTAATCGCCGGGTCACCTTTGAAGATAGATTTGAGGCCTGTCCTGGGAGAAGGAGTTCCTATCCTTGCTTCATTTCTTAGGAAAAACCAGAGAGCTTTGAAACTGGGAACCCTGTCTGCCCTAGATATTCTAATTAAAAACTATAGTGACAGCCTGACAGCTGCCATGATTGATGCAGTTCTAGATGAGCTCCCACCTCTTATCAGCGAAAGTGATATGCATGTTTCACAGATGGCGATCAGCTTTCTTACTACCCTGGCAAAAGTGTATCCCTCTTCCCTTTCAAAGATCAGTGGATCTATTCTCAATGAACTTATTGGACTTGTAAGATCACCTTTATTGCAGGGGGGAGCTCTTAGTGCCATGCTAGACTTTTTCCAAGCTTTGGTTGTTACTGGAACAAATAACTTAGGATACATGGATTTGCTGCGCATGCTGACTGGTCCAGTCTACTCTCAGAGCACAGCTCTTACTCATAAGCAGTCTTACTATTCCATTGCCAAATGTGTAGCTGCTCTCACCCGAGCATGTCCCAAGGAGGGACCAGCTGTAGTAGGTCAGTTTATTCAAGATGTCAAGAACTCAAGATCTACAGATTCTATTCGCCTCTTAGCTCTCCTTTCTCTTGGAGAAGTTGGGCATCATATTGACTTAAGTGGTCAGTTGGAACTAAAATCCGTAATATTGGAAGCCTTCTCGTCTCCTAGTGAAGAAGTGAAATCAGCTGCATCCTATGCACTAGGCAGCATCAGTGTGGGCAATCTTCCTGAATATCTGCCATTTGTCTTGCAAGAAATAACCAGTCAACCCAAAAGGCAGTATCTTCTGCTTCATTCTTTGAAAGAAATTATTAGCTCTGCATCTGTGGTGGGCCTTAAACCATATGTTGAAAATATCTGGTCCCTATTACTAAAGCACTGTGAGTGTGCAGAGGAAGGTACCAGAAATGTTGTTGCTGAATGTCTAGGAAAACTCACTCTAATTGATCCAGAAACTCTCCTTCCACGGCTTAAGGGATATTTGATATCAGGTGAGTATCTAGATTTTCTTACCTAAAAGAAATTTGATCATTGGCTGCCTTAAAAGATGCCTAATGAAGAAGTCAAGCCATATCTGTTTTTGTATATGTGAAAGCAACATGTATGATGAAAAGTAGTACCTTGTAATGCAGTCATATTCAAATGACGTTTTGTTTAGAATGATGAATTGCAATTTTAGATCAAGTTCCTCAACTGACTACATTTTAATGTTACTGTTTTATCTTAAAAGTTAGAAAACATGAAGCTCTTGAATATACATAACTTTACTATTACTAGTTGTATTAAGATTGGTGAAAGTAGTTCTGTTGATAGCTCAGAAGAGATTTCAGATTTTGCAGTGTCTACCATATTCAAACAAGTGGAAGGTGGTAATAGCTATTTATTCTTTAAAATTTTCTTTTTTAATTAAAAATCTTTCAAATGTTACAAGCTATTTATGGAATTAACTACTTCCTTTGTGAGGGCTAGTTCCTCTATTGATGCTTTCCCAGGTCCCCTCCTTCACAGAAGAAATTGTTTCTTTTGAAATCTAATGGGATTGTATTTCATAAGGCGAGTAAACTTTGTTCCTTTACCTGAGAGCCATAAGAAACACCTTTTTTTTTTTTTTTTTTTTTGCCAACGAGAACTTTAAGGAATTGAAGACACTGGTGTTGTATGAAGTGGTCTGAAAATGATGCCCCTGAGCTTCAGTGGACTATATCAACAGTCTTGCATTTTTTGTTTTTAATTAGGCTCATCTTATGCCCGAAGCTCAGTGGTTACAGCTGTGAAGTTTACTATTTCTGATCATCCTCAGCCTATTGATCCACTATTAAAGAACTGCATAGGTAAGTAGAAACAAAGGTAAACGTATCGATTAACTATTTTGGGGAAAGAGTATATTGTTAAGGGACTCTTAACTGAGGAGTTTTATTTTTCTTGATGAGGAATTATAATGATTATAGATAATTGTTTTATTTAAAAGATTGATAAGGAATAAAGGTAAGAAAATAAGATTATTGACTATAAGGTCTAAGATTATTGACTATATGGTCTTCCAACTAAGGAATTTCATTTGATTATACTGTACTTGCTTAGCTTGAAATTGTTGCCTGATAATTTTACAACTAACTGAAATTAGCAAATGAACCAGCATGTCTTCAGAATCATCTTACTATCATAATTTGGAGTTGACTAATTTTAATGAATAAAAGCAAAAGATACTCGAGTTATCAGACCAGTCAGAAGTTTCATCATGATTACAAATGAATGTCACTTGCCTTCTTGGGGCCCTATTTTTGATCATTGTAATCCTCCAGCTTCCAAGAGGACTGGTAGAGATGACCATGACCGCGTGTAAGTAGGAAACAACCTAAGAGCAGAGCAGCAAAAAAGAAGCTGGATAGGGCTAATTCCCAGAAAACTAAGGAGAGGCCCAAGTAAAACTAGAGCCATCTCTGTTTCTATGAAGACAGTAATTAGTTTCTAAGGCTGCGTGTAATTTTGTGACCTTTTGTGTTTATTGTTTTCATCATCATTTTCCCTGCAGTGGTAATTGTCCATAACTCTCAGAATTTAGTTTGGTGCTTTCCTAAGGATGAGAGAGTGGAGGTACAAGCAGGGAGACTAGAGAGACACAGCAAAAAAGCTTCATGCCATTCTGCAGTGTGCCAGAAACGGGGGATGTAGGAGCATTTTTACATTTTGTAGTAAGGGATTGCTGTTTCAGAAAAAGGAAGCCCATGTACAAATGGATGCTGTTCCTCCATTCCTGCCACGGCCTCTCATTTTTTACCCCTCAATGTTTACTCACGTTTTGGTATTGCGTGTGATAGGACAAAGACAAAGGCCTGTGCCACATCCCCAGAGATGTCTTTCCAAGTCGACAGCAGTCAGTGTACATAATTGGTATAGTTCTTCAACCAGGTGGTTATTATAATTGTATTACCACCTAGTTCATTATTTGACAATTTGAATGTCAGAACCACCTAGGAAACTCATTAAAAATGGAAATTCCTACATGATGGAATGGGGGACTGCTGGTTTAGTTCAGAACACCGTTTTGTCCATGATAATCACACTATTTTAGGTAATTTACGAAAAGCAGATGGATACATACTCTATTTTAGTTACTCTTGTAATCAGTTTACCAGTTTAGCAATTATACAAATGAAGGAATTAAAGGATCAGATTATTTCTGAAGCCATACTATCTTCTAAACTTTTTGTTTCCATTTTTTTTGTTATTGTCTCATGCTAGAGCTGTCCTGGGTGTCATTATTGAATTTGTCAAATTTGCAGTGTCTAAAATCTTTTCTCATTTTGTCAAATTAGCTCATTTCAAACCAATACTCTTCTATCACCTCTCCTGTGTTTTGTTTGTATTCTGAGAGATTGCTGATGATAGAATGGAGATCATGTAATGATAAGTAGTTGCTGCCTATTCATGTCTAGAATTTCCTACACACTCTGCAACAAATTACAAATTATTCTGCTCAATACTCCTAAATGTGTAATCCTCATTTTATCAATTAGGAAACAGAGGCTTTTGTCGAAAGTACTTGCCTAAAGTCATACATTTCACAAGTGAAATGATTTAGATCTGTGATTTATTCTCTTCATTTGCAAAAAGAAATAGACTTAGATCTGTATTTAAGGTAGTTATATGCTGTCTTTGGCATTTGTCCTGTTTTCAGGTTTCTTTCTTCTATGCCTTTACACTGATAAATTTGTGTATTTCTAAGTGATAATTGAAATAGAGGTTTTTTGGAGGCAAACTTCACTGTCATTTGATGAATTGTATATCTGTTAACAAACAGTATTTCATATTAGGCAGTGGATTTGTTCTCACTGTGTTCATCTTATTTTAAACTTTTCTTAAAATTTTTTTATTTTCAGTAAACTATAAGGAGAATCTGAAAAGTTGTTAGTCTTTTGTCTCTCAGCTGTATCACTTTTCTGTACTCAGCTTCAAAAATAGTAGTTTCCCTGCTGCCAAAATAAACTTTGTGGTTTATTTAGTATGTCATCAGGTTCTTTTATGACCTTCATTGAAGAAATAATGGTGACACCAACAATAATAAACTAGTTCAATTTAGTGTGTGTTTTATCTTCAGTTTACTTTGTGTTTTATCTTTAGTTTACTGTAACTATGAATTTTTCAGGTGATTTCCTAAAAACTTTGGAAGATCCAGATTTGAATGTAAGAAGAGTAGCTTTGGTCACATTCAATTCAGCAGCACATAATAAGCCGTCACTAATAAGGGATCTTTTAGATACTGTTCTTCCACATCTTTATAATGAAACAAAAGTTAGAAAGGAGCTTATAAGAGAGGTAAGTTAAATTACATTGTTTATCTGAGCTTTTTCTGTTACTTTTAAATGTCATGTGACATTCTTTTTTGTTTTAATAGGTAGAAATGGGTCCATTTAAACACACAGTCGATGATGGTCTGGATATTAGAAAGGCTGCTTTTGAGTGTATGTATACACTTTTGGACAGTTGTCTTGATAGACTGGATATCTTTGAATTTCTAAATCATGTTGAAGATGGTTTGAAGGACCATTATGATATTAAGGTAAGGCGTTTGTGACTGTTTATAGAATATTTTAAAATAAAGCTTCACGTGTATTATCTTTCACCCTTGTAATTTACTCATATGGGTTAAAAGAAAGATTGGGTTGTCTGTAAGATTTTAGTAAGCATCTAATTAACTATAAAATGCAGATGTAGTGAGGCAGTGTGGCATCAATTGATAGACAAGAAAGATCAAAAACCCTTTTTATTGAAGGAACGAATTTTAAGAAATGCTTTTACCAGCTTGCTTCAGCGACTGCTTCCTACCTCAATCCTTTCCTTCAAAAGAGGAGTCAGTTTTTGCTCTTTCAAGTTCAAAATCTGTTTTGTTGTTGTTGTTGTTTGTTGCTTGTTTTTTGCCTGTCTTGATGTTGGTCTGCATTTTCTGGATTAGGATTTTAAACATTAGGATTTTCTAAGTTTTCCTGTATTGGTTAGTGTTCTTGGGCGTCTTTGGGGCTGATTTGAATAACTTTCGTTTACCTGAATGATTTTTGTTTTTCAATATAGTATACTTATTTATCAATAATTTTCATAGAGAATAGCATAAATGTTTCCACATACACAAAGGAATCTGTAAAGCAACCAGAGAGGAGCCATATTGCTTCTTAAGGTTACACGAGCATGAACTGTGCTGGTCACTTTTCATATCTCTATTTTACATATGAACAATAGAAAGATAATTTAAAAAATTTTTAAAATAAATGTATTCTGTCCTTTTCATCTGCTTTACAATAGGGCCTTTGGCCAGGCAGAGCAAAACTAACTGAACAGAAATTGAGCCATACTAGCAGAACTCTTTCATGTTTCCATATATAGTAGTGACCTGATCCTCCTAAAATTCAGTGGAGAGTTTCCAAAAAAGTAATAGGCCATGTTTCTTTAATTCTATAAAGTTAGTCCCAGAGAAAAGGAATTATGAGTTATCAGTTCTTGTATGGATTAATCAGAGTAATAGTCCCTCTTCCTCCTAAAAGTCTGCTAAGAACTTATTTAAAAACTTCTTCCAGTTGAGTAATTTTCTAGTTCAGTGGCTTTCAAATCTGGTTGCACAAAAGCAGCCAGAACCTAAGGCCCTATCCTGAGGAGTTAGAAGTCTGGGACTGAGGAAGGGGTATGTTGCAAAAGCTTCCCAGGTGATTCTAATATGCAGCCAGGATTGGAAATCATAGTTTTAGTTTTTGTATTCCAGGGCCACATGATAGTTGAGGTCACTCTAGCATGTGCCTCAGATCTGTATGAGTTTGAATGGCAGATTAAAATAAAGCTTCATTTTGCAAGCTAGTCATATTCCTTTTAGAAGATTTGTCAGAGTGTGAGATTTTCTTCAGAAAAATATTGCTCAAAATTTCTTTTTTTTTTTTTTTTTTTTTAAATAGATGCTAACATTTTTAATGTTGGTGAGACTCTCTACACTTTGTCCAAGTGCAGTGCTACAGAGGTTGGATCGGCTTGTTGAGCCCTTACGTGCCACATGTACAACTAAGGTAATCATTGATAGGCATCAACTTAGGTTAAAATTGGTGTAAGATTTATGTACTATAGAGACAGTGTCCAGTATCTCTGTGTACCCTATGATATTTAGGTTTAAAGTGTTAAATTTTTGTGACTGAATTTTTTTGTTTTATAAATTTTATCACTTAAAAGTCAAAAATTCTGCAAGACAGAACCGCTTTTCCTTTTCATGTAAAACCTTTTGAATTAAGATTCCTAATTTATTTTCTTATTTTCCAAATTTAATTATACTGGCACCTTATATAGCAGTTCGTTTAACAAGTTAACCTGTTATTTGTGAATGTTTTATAAAACTTAGCACTGTCAAGTGCTGCTCTTGTAAATGTTTACTTATTGCTGTAACAATATGTTACATATTTTAAGGTATTGATATGTGATGTGATAAAAGAGGATATATTAATTCTAGTTAGGGAGGGAAGCATAAGAGGGATTTTTTTATGGTGAATAAGGTGAAACAAGATTTTTTAATCAAAATAATTACATGAATAAAGGCATGGAAATGTTACTATGTGGTGTTTGAAGAGTAGTAAACAATTGGGTAGCTAGAAGTATAGCTTCTTGATAAGGGCCAATGTAGGACTTGCTAATCAGTTAAGATTGACTTTTGCTCTCTGTTTCTGCAATGTAGGTCAGATTTTTTATTCTTATAAGGGATTTTTTTATTTTTCAAGGGAATAATCTATTGAAAAGATTTAGCTTCTGATTTGAAAAGTTCAAATTCATCTGTGTTTAGAATATGCTGTACCATTTACACATGTCAAAACCTAGTATTGCTTGATTTACCAGAGTTCCTGTGTAATTAGATTTTATTCATAGAAGAGCATATTATAGCATACATATGTGTAATAATATATTACATATTCTAGTCTGTAATCAAAATTTACTCCATGTTACAGGTAAAGGCAAACTCAGTAAAGCAGGAGTTCGAAAAGCAAGATGAGTTAAAGAGATCTGCCATGAGAGCAGTAGCAGCACTGCTAACCATTCCAGAAGCAGAGAAGAGTCCACTGATGAGTGAATTTCAGTCACAGATCAGTTCTAACCCTGAGCTGGCAGCCATCTTTGAAAGTATCCAAAAAGATTCATCATCGACTAATTTGGAATCAATGGACACTAGTTAGATGTTTGTTCAATATGGGGACCATTACTCTTGACCATACAGTGCACTGAATTGACAAGTTAATCATAAGACATGGAAAGAAAAGTGTCTAAAAGCTTCAGAATGTTCCACTTTCTTTTCCTTCATGGCAACAGTTTGTTTAGCTTTCTTCATTATTGTTTTTGTAGCATTTATTTCAAACTATGTATTTCCATAATCCAGAGGTTGTAAAACCACTAATGTTTTAGTGGTTAGGACAACATTTAAAGTGGAAACTAAAAGGATTTATGGAATGTGGAAAGAGGGTCCAGTATCTATTTACCCTGTAATGTTTAGGATTAAAATGTTAAAATTTTGTGACCATGAAATTTCTTTGTTTTATACATTTTCTCAAAAATCAAAAATTCTACAAGACAAAAACCATGTTTCATGTATAGCTTTCTCTTTCAGTAACATAGTTCATTTTTTAGCTGGCAGATAAGAATATCCATTTTAGATTTGTTAAATTTCAGAGGGTTTGGCAGTTTAAAAAAGATAAAGTAACGTTTTTTAACTGTGAGGATTAACAATATCCCTGTTGCACACAATAATTTTGCATGAGCAAGTTTACAAATACGTATTGTCTGTAAAGCAGCATGTGCAATTATTCATAATACAAAAATTCAAATAAGTATTATTAGTGCAATTTTCAGATACTTATTTTTGCACAGAGAACATGTATCTGGAGAGAGGGGAATAGAGAGGAGTAAATTTTTCAAACTTTGGTTTTCTTAATACCAGTGTAAATTTGCAGATGTTTTTAGCAAATCAAGTCACAGTAACAGTTTGCCATTTTTTTCTATTACAAATTTTGTTACACTTTCAAGATTTGAATGTTTTAAGTACTCATTACTCAGTTTTTCGTAGCCATTTGTGTGTGTATGTGTTCTCACCTAGAAGTTCTTAAAGCCAGATTTTTTTTTACTTCTCTGTGGATATCTACATTCCTTATTGAAAGATACAAATACTGTGTCTGCTTTTAAATTTTGTTTATAGGAAAATTCTGAAGCCAGTTATCATAGGTTTGTTAATATTTCCTTTTAGTTGAGTTAGTTTTTCTTATCCCTTGTAGAACTAATTTATATGTTCTATTTGGCAAGTGTTTACTACTTTTCTTGATTAAGGGATCTGTGCTGAGGGACAAAGCTTTTGCAGTACCTTCTACTACAGTTGAAATTTTATTTACCATAACCTTCAGTGAGCTCATTTCACACTATAGCCTCTTCCTTCAAATTTGTGGTGCTCCTGTAACAGTAAGAACTAACTTCTGAAATAAAGGCGTCTCCTAATGGTGTGCAAGCATAGTTTACGTGTGTTGATAGAGGCAGTTGTTAAATTGAGTGAACAATTTCAAGTTATCAGATATTTGAAAGCTGCACCCTTTTATTTTTGAAACTGTGAATTAGAAATACTTCCCTGCTATATTACTTACCTGCTTTAACATCTGAATATGTAGTAGTCTTAATAACATACTGTGGTTTTTAGATTAATGACTTGATTTTGAATGTTCAGATGATAACACAAATTTCTACTAGTGAGGTTTTGATTCATACATTGATACAGAATATAGATAATCTTATAATTTGCATAAACTGTAATAGAAATTTATTTTGAGATTTTAGTATATATGTATTATACATTGCTGTGGTATAGATATTGTGGCTATATTTAAGTTTTTGGTTATGATTTCACAATAAATTATAATACTGCAGGCTCTAGGACTGAATAGGACATGCATATATTGTGTGAATGTTATAGTTAAGTGCCTAAAGTTAAATTGGAATTATTTTTCCTGTGTTTTTAACATTCAGCATACATGTAATTTTTATTTAATTTTATTTTTTGAGTATTGCAAGCCAGCTCTTTTTTTTTTTTTTTTTTTTGACATGGATGAAATTTTTATACTGAAGTAATAGATATAGTTCTTACAGCCTTGGTGTTAACCTACTTACATATTCTCATACTTAACCTATGTGTATCTTCTCATACTTGACAAAATTATTAGCAGAAGGAATGTTCAGAGTTTTAAATGCCTGGTCATCCTTATTAATGCCATACTTGTAATGGTGATATGGTTTAGATACTGGCGTGGAATTAGCGAAGTATAGCAAGATGTGGAGTCCAGACATATTCCACCACTCGTACTGCTTACTGGAAATGTTAGAAAGTTCTGTGTAAGAATTCTTCATTCTTTAAGTCTAAAGATTGGGTTATGAAAGTAAGCTGTTTGCTGATTTTGGTGAGAACATTTAAATTAGAACTCACTCTCTCCTTTTTTTTTGGTACCAGGGATCAAACTCATGACCTCACGCTTGCCAAGCAGGCGCTTGTGCCACTGAACTAAACCCCTGGCCCCTTTTTTTTTTTTTTTTTTTTTTTTTTAAAACAAAGCTCAATGTGGGACTGAAGTTCAAGTTTAGGTCATCTTCCAAAGTTAGGGCAGAAAGGAATTTTGGTATAGTTGGGCCTAACCTAAAAAGTTATTTATAAAATCAAGAGCACTGAATGGTAATTTTAAAAATGATGACCATATATTTTATTAATGATATCTGAAAATTGCCTAACCATTAGCAGTTCAAGTTCTTAAAAGTTGAAGTATGATGACTTCATCAAATGTTTTGAGTATTTGCATAATTTTTATGTAATAACCAAATTAGTCTTTTTCTTTATACTTAGGGTAATTAAAAATTAACAGGCACATTTGATTAACCAATTCTATGGGATGTTCTCATATCTTTATATTTGGCTTAGCTTCAGACATACGAATATGATCATTTAATCACATTTGAAATACAGAATGAAATATACAAAATCCTGAGTCACTGAGGAGGTCAGTTCACTTGTTAAGCTTTTTAAAGCTGTAGTTCGGCACATGACGAAGTAATGCTTTGTAACTGAAATATTTTCTGCCCACATTTTTATTAAAAAGCTAAGTTGTTAAAAATCACTTGCTAATCTGTAGATATTTAAATATTAAAAAGTTGTAGAATTGTAGCAAGTAAAATCTGAATTCTAGTTCTGTTTTAAATTGATCCTAAACTGAGTGTGGTGACACGTGCCTGTATAATCCTAGCACTCGGGAGGCTGAGGCAGGAGGATCGCTTCGAGTTTGAGGCCAAAGTGAGTTCAAGGCCAGCCTGAACTGCATAGTGAAATGCTATCTCAAAAAGAGTACGTAAATAAATAAATATAATAATTCGAATCCTAATTTTCAAACTGCTGCCATCACAGATTCATATAATCTTTTGCAATCCTATTTAATATTTTATGGAATGGAAAATTGACAGTGTAGTAACAAGTCATACACTGTTTAGAAAAACGTTATTCTGGTTTTAGCTGATTTTCCTGGTTACATGAAATTCTTCTTTTATATTTTGGGTTGTAACAAATGGAACACGATTTAAGTATTTGGTCCCAAACTATGAAACACTAATCAGATAAAGCCTTTTTTTTTTTTTAATGAAAAAAGTGAAATCGCATGTTTCCTTTGCATGAACAACATGTTTTTGCTCTTTGTAATATAGAAAGCTAGCTCGAAATCCAAAGTGGGATTTGTGTTTTCATAGGTCTTTTAAAAAGCCAGCTTAATTAAAATTACTAGGGAGCTAATACATATAATCATACTTTGTTGGAGCCTGTAATATCCATGTGTCAGATTTCAGAATGATTTTTAATAGACGTCTTTTTGGAGTCTTAATACCCTGCCCTTCATACCTTTAACTTTTAATCTTATGTGACTATCTGGGATGATTTTGGCAAGTTTAACTATTTTGCTGAGATCTTGAGAAAATTACTTGAAATTTACAAATTAAGGATAATGAAATTAATGTATTTGACCATTGTTAGTAACAGTTGATGCACATTGAGTGATTTTATTCTAGAATGGTCTCAAAAAATCTGTAAGTGAACTGTAGTTTGAAACCGGTTAATTGTACAGTACCAGGATGGCCCTATGTTTTAATAGCCTATAATTTTTTTTTGTGCTAAAAAGCTATTTTACTTGTGTAACAGATACTTCACTTTTAAACATGATAAAAATCCAATTGCTTAGATAAGGCCAGCTAAATCTGTGTGCATTGCTAGTTTACTTGTGCTCTTTAGTATAGCATTTTCAAAAGATGTGGGCGTATATGCTTGCACTCGTTACCGTATCTTGAATTAAGTTAGGCTTTCCTAAGAGATCTGGGAATAAACTCCTTGTTCCTTATTCTAAAAATAAAATTCATGTTTTCCTTTAGAATTTATACTTCAGTAGAAAAACTCATGGTCAGTATTTTAGATCGAGAAGGCATTATTGACATTTTTGGACTGAGGTTTTTGTTACTTTGTTTCTGTGGTGGGGATGCTGTTACATGCATTGTAAGATACTAGCAACATCCCTGGCCTTGGCCCACTGATGCCGGTTGTATCATTTCTTGGTTATAATCAGCACTGTCTCCAGACATTTTCAGATGGTACCATGTGCGAGGAGATGGGAATTGCCACAATTAAAACTACTGCTTTTGGGAATTTTGTTTCTAGCAGCTATACCCAACTGAGATTCTCTGTAGCCATTTCTTTGGAGAAAGTAAACAAATCTCATTTATATAGGCAAGAAGTTTTTAGACACCCTTACATGTCAGTTATCCATTTTTAACCGTGTTTAGCCATAATTAACCTGTTTTCTTCCCTCAGTTAAGTAAAACTCATGATTTAGTGAAAATAGGTTTTCAGTCTATACAATATCATCTGATTTAGGTGGATGGTCTTCAGTAAATCCCTTAACTTGTTTTCCTCTAGCTATAAAATGACTTTTTCCATACTTAATAGAAATACTGCTATAAAGGAGAGTATGAGGCAGTTTAAGTGCTTTGCAATCAGTGTACTGCATACAGGCTAGGACCAATAGCCATAGGCAAGCCAGTGCATTTGAATTCTAATGAATGAGTAAATAGATTTGCAAAATTACTAATACATGAGAAGAGTTTGTCTATTAATTTGTTGCATACAAGACTTGTTTCCCAAAGTGGGCATTTTCCTATTTGATTTTATACCAAATGGTGATATTTTGATAGTTCCAAAACATTTTTGATAATAGTTATTAAACTGTAGCATTTTTTTAAATTAGATTGTGATTGGAGACATATACTTTTGTATACCTGTATGTGAGGTCTTAAAGACTGTAATGGTAGCTGGGCGTAGTGGTGCACTCCTGTAATGCCAGCATTTGGGCAGCTGAGGCAGGAGAATCGTTTGCAAGTTTGAGACCAGCCTGGGCTACAAAGTGAGCCCAAGGCCAGCCTGAACTGCATAGTGAGTCTCAAAGACAAAAAAAAAAAAAAAAAAAAAAAAAAAAAAAAAAAAAAAAAAAAAAAAAAAAAAAAAAAAAAAAAAAAAAAAAAAAAAAAAAAAAAAAAAAAAAAAAA
>RJWM01021212.1:19252-35852 GCA_004363535.1 Dasyprocta punctata | reverse complement strand
AAAAAAAAAAAAAAAAAAAAAAAAAAAAAAAGTGAATAGCTACATTATTCTGCAGGTGTTCTGCAAAGACCATCTCCTTTAAAGTGCATCATCTAAGGAATGCTTGGAGTGCAGTGAATAATGTATCCAAAATCATATGAGGAACATATTATTCATTTCCAATATTATCTGCAAGGAAATCTGTTCAGTCAGCATTCATTGTCTCCAGTGGAAGACCAGTGTACAGAATTTCGAGGTTGTTCTTGGGTGCTATGACATTGATGAGAAAGTGATCCTTATTTGTATTTTGTTTTGGATGTCATTTGTATGGTGATAGTGATTTTTCTACTAAAGACATGACTTCATAATTATCATTAGCATGAAGGACTTAATATTCAGGTTATTTAACTTCACCTTATTGAACAATCTGTGTATGTCAAGGTTTTGTGATTTGAGTCTCATGCAGTCATAGAGGTGGGCTTCTACAGTTTGTGCATGACTCATGGTCTATTGCTGGGATTATAGGTGTGAGTGCTACACCCACGTGCATGTGGCCTACATACAGTATAAAGGACAGAAAGAGTCTTCTCTGTGCTACTCCCCTTTTCTCTTGTTGCTTGTGCTATTTTCTGCTGCCATGAACTGTTGCCCTCTGCCATGTTCCACTCTGCCTTGGAGCCAGCTGATTATGGACTGAAACCTCCACAAACTGTGAGCTAAATAAACCCTTCCTTCACTGTGAGTGTCAGGTATTTTGTCCCAGCAACAAGAAAAAAGTAACCAAGACACAGGGTTTTGGGATGCAAGCTTTGTTACGTGATAGCAAGAGCATGAGCATCAGGAACATGTGTAGAGCCTAATTGTGCTTGGCACCTTGTTGGATGATAGGCTTGCTTGGTGACTAGGGTCTGATGATTAAGGACAAGTAAACTTGCTATCCAGTGCAGTGTAAAAGAATTAGGTGGGAGATGCGTTGTTGTTTGGGAGGCTTTTCATATGGACTAGGTTGGAGTTTATGGTAGGGGCAGAAAGCTTCTACTGGTAAGTGAAGACCTTGTTATAAGCAGAAGTTAACCAGGGGAAGTGATGAGAGAATGGAAATGGGCAAGGTCAAGAGCCAAAAGTGACAAGGTTAGAGAACACTGAAGATCAGATATTTACTTACTAGCTATGTGATCTCAGACAAGTTACTTTGCATTTCTGTGCTTTGTACATTTATAAAGGAGTGCAAAAGAACACTTTGGGAATTTCTGTGATTAGACTTTATAAAGCACAGTGGTAGTATACTGCCTGGCAATGAAATGGATATCATATTTCAATAGAGTGACACAGAATTTTACTTTCTCATGGATAAGCAGTTAAAATGGCATAGATGTATTCTTTGTGTTTGTCTTTTCTCTTAGAATAAATAGGCAACACATGGATAAGTAGAGTAAAGAATACAGAGATAAACTTACACAAATGCAATCAACTGTTTTGTGATGGACAAAATAATTCAATGGAGAAAAGATAATATTTTCAACAAACATTGGTGAAGAAATTGAGTATCTGTGAACAAAAAATAAAATAAACCTGAACCTTAAACTAAATCTCGTGTCTCATACAAACAAGAAAAAAAAGAATAGATTAGTATTTGATTCTTTTTTTTTTCTAGTTGAAATCATTTCACACCCTTTCCCCCAACTGCATGTCTTTACCTTCTCTAGTGTTTAGGAAAAGTGGGTTATTGGGCAATTCTGAAATATATGCTACAGTTTTCCTGTTTTTTTTTTTTTTTCCTCTTTTTCTAAGAGTCACGTTCTTAACTAGCAGGGTGAAATAAAAATTTAGATGATCAGTACTCGAAGATAATTTTACCACCATCAACAAGTATTTAGCACCATTTGAGTAGGGTACTAAAACAGACAGATACCCAGAGAATATTTGCAAATTGTTAAGTATTGTGCTCATTATGTAACTTAAAGGGATGTCCTTAGATTACTAAGTAAATATCAGTGATTAATTAGATAGTTTGTTGGATATTTTTATATTGCTTACTATACCACTTAATTTGAAATGTAGGTTGAATAATTATGGTCTCATAGCAATCAGAATTTTGAGTTGAGGGAAGTTGTTGGTAGTCATACAACGACCAAATGAATCTTTTGTTTTAATTAATTTTCTCCATATATAAAGTAGGTTTAAAATTATGGTCACGTTTGTTAGGAGTTTGCTGGCCTTGAAAAATTTCTGTTTCCCCTTGGTGTCAGCTTTTATCTAATTTCATTTGGCTAATGCAGAAAACTTGGAGGAGGGCCCCTGCTCGCCCAGTTGGAAGCCTGAGCATAACTTCCAGGCTTCTCCTCTTCCACCTGTGTCCACGATGTGTAGCGGGATTGTCCTTCCTCCTCTGTGGTGAGATGTATCAGAACTATGATCACTTTAAATCACTAGTATTTTCTTTTATTCTGCATTTGGTTAGTGGAGATGGGAGGCAAAAAACAGTTTTGTCTTTTTTTTTTTTTTAATTCTCTTTAGTGCTGGGGATTGAACTCAGGGCCATTTTACTGAGGAAGAATTCCAACCCCTTTTTATTTTGATGCAGAGTCTTACTGAATTGCTAAATTGACTAGCATTTTGAAACTTTTGCTGTTTTGGAACTTGCGACCCTCCTGCTTCAGCCTCCCAGAGTGCTAGGATTACAGGCATGTGCCAGCATGCCCAACTTGTGTTTTGTCTTTTATCATGGTTTAAGTTTCTATAGTTTCCCTCATGTCTATATTATTAGTGAGGAGAGACAGAAGTATGGAGGGAAATGGAGAAGAATAATTTTATTTAACACAGTTGTATTTAAACAGTTTAAAGGAATATGATTTCTTTAGTGTACCCTTTTCTGGTCTAAGTAGTTTCTTGCCTCATTGAAAAACTAATAGAAAGAAGTTATAATCAACTGTCAAGATATTTGAGCCAACTAGTCAGTGTGTTGAAGTTTTGTTCTCAGTGCATCTAGAAATTCCATATAAATGTGTTTTATGAAGAAGAAGGTGTACTAGCATGACTAAACTAATAAAGCTGAGATCTGGATTTGTTTTCTGTATGTGGTATTTTTTTAAGTGACTTTCAGAATTTTGCACGTGAGGTAAACTAGGTAGTGTGTACAGCCATCACATGATCAAAATATTTTTCCCTTTGCTGCTGCCAGAAGCTGTCTATTGCTTTTCAACAATCTTACTTGCTGGGCATTCTGCCAAGATGTTTAAGACAACCTCTTACGTGAGCTGTTCCATTCTTAACCTCTCTGACTGAAGTGCCGTGACCTTCACATATGTAGATTAGCCATGTGTTCTGTGAATTGAAACTTGCTGCCTCAGGAAGAAAGGTTTTTCTTTTTATTCCACTGGGAATTTGACAGCCATTCATCCTTGACCTGGGCAGAGGTAATGCAAGGAAATTGGATTCACATGGAACACGGACAGATAACATGGAAAGACAGTGTGTATAGGCGGGCAGGCTTTCCACCTGGTCCAGGATGAAAACTCCTGTGGTGTGGGTGATGAGCCCAGGTGTAGAATCTGCAAAACAACAGATGGACAGACAGATTACCTGTAGGATCCCCTTAGAAAAATAAGTTCTCATTGGGGGCATTGCTAATTAGTTTTGACTGTTCTTTCTCTTTCCCTAAGTTTTGAAATATTTTTTGAGTTTTTGTTTATTTTCTAACACTACTTGAGAATTTTAATATCGTGAGACATCTTGGACTTAAAAATATTTAATTTTGATGAATCTTTCAAAGGTAGAAATCATTAGAAAATCAGAGATGAATGCATGACCTATGTTGGGAAAAACAAACTTTTTATTTTGTGCTATAAAATTCTGAAATGAATTGATACAAGTTTTGCTTACATGTTGGTTTTGTAATGATTAATAAATGCAATTAATAAACAACGGAATTTTGAATTTTTACTAGATAAAACTAGTTTTAAAGGATGTTTATGCCTTGTTAATAAATATACTGGGATTTCAACTCAGCATAAATAATAGTCATGATGCTTGATTAGGTGGGTATGACAGTATTCAAAAGGAAAGTTCTCACTGAGAATAATACATCTGAAGTAGTACTCCAATATTTTCTTGGCAATAGGTGAGATGATGAGCAGGCTGAAATTTATGAGCGCTTTTGTATGGCTTTCAGGCTGAGCTTTTCCTTTGTAATTAGGGTTTATAAAATGTTATAGGTCAGAATATACCTTCACAGATGAAGGGGCGGGGAAGCATTATAGGTAGCTATCTCTTTATGTGGGGTGCAGAGGAGGTTATTAGGTCATCAGTGTGGGGAATATGCCTAAGGGCATGGTGGACTAAGGTGGAAGCAAAGTTATCCTTTGATATGAAGAAATACTGACAAACATGTAAAAATGGTCATGCAGAATATGGGGCATTCAGGGACTTTCATTCTCTTGCAGATATGAATAAATGTGTGAACTCCTATAAGCAGGGTTCCTCTGCTGGCAGCATCTCTATTGTGCTACTGGGAAGATGGAGCATCAAGCACATCCACAAAATTAGATTAATGGAAGGGTGGAAGTAGAGTGGGTGGCTAGCACGTAAAGAGACAAAGTAACTCTGTGATTGGTGAAACAGCAAGGTGGACATACAATAAATATCAGAGTGGCCAACTATGGAGTGGTCCTCCTGGGAGAACAGAGTATGCAGAATGAAAGAGAGTGGCCCACTGGGTGCAGATGAGGCAAGAAAAGTGTCACACTGGTAGTCATTCAGCAGCAAAGGTAGGTGGCCTGCCTAGGGTGGTTGTGTGGGGAGATGAACTTGGCCTCTCATTCTAGTCAGTAGTGATTGGTAAGATTCTTATAAATACAGTATTGCTCATTCTTGGTTTCTCAAGGAATGCAGGTTTAGACTTAGGATAGCCATAAATAATAGTGCTATTATAAATAATTATAAGAATAACTGCAGCTGTGCATATCCTTATCATTATCCTTGTTATGCAGACAAATTAACTTGTAGAATTAAGAAATTTTTTCCGTACCCAGGTTTGCCTGATGTTAACACCTATGTCATTTCTACTTAATGCGGGTTCTCAGACCCTTTTGTGCATCAGAATCCATGAAGGAGGTAGACATTAGAGGGTACTGTCAGGCTGTTTATTGCTGGGAGGCTCACCTTCTGCCTCTCAAGAGGTCATTAAAGAACTGCAGGTAAAATTTCAGTTAACATACTTTTTCGTTATTGTTAATACATGCAAAATTACATAGTTGTAGTTGAAGAACTTTTGTCGTATGGCTCCATTGTCATTGTTAGACAAAGAAAAGGAAAGTGTGGTACAGGGGCATAAGGGTGGGTATTGAGTTTTTCTGGTTGTGTCATTCATCTGTCAGGGCAACTCCAGACTATGATCTGGGTTCTTGCTTTGAGTTGTCAAAGGAGACTGAACTATTTTGTTGATGTTTGAAGAGAAGGATGGATAGGTTCTCTTCTGTCTAGGCTTAGGAAGTAGTAATGAAACTATCTGATAGGGACCAGAAGATGAGAGAAACCAACAAAACAAAATGAAACAACAAAATAAAATATATTTTTATTATGTGCCCAAAATGAACTATTGTGATGGTGAAACTTGTCAACCAAATAGCAAAATTAGCATGCTTAAAAGATACTAACATGTTCACATAGTTTTTATGTCTCACTGCCTGGCAGATTAAACCACTGTTGGTACAAGTTTCCCAGTGAGACAGTCATATGTATCCCACCTGTGGTTCAAGCTGGTGGGAATGTAAAAACTAAAACAATACAGAAAATAAATGAGAAAAATAAACACCGAAAAACACCAAAGGCATAAAACAGATCCACTTTTTTGCCATATAGTCATGATTATGTCTTTCTTTGCTGATGACACACAGCCCTTTCAGAGCCAGATTCAGTGGTGTTGGAATGAATTGATAGTACTTAGTGGAATGCCTCTTGGTGTAACTAAGGAGCCTATTGGCTGCATAGGCCTCAGCTGCTGAGAAGAGTGCTGACCTTCTTATTATTTCTCTTTTATCTTACCGGTAAGATTCTGTGCTGGGAAAAATTTCCATTTATGTCCCCAATACAGTCTCTCTTTGTCTGTCTCTCTCAGTTTCTCTCTGTCTCTATCTCTGTCTCTGTCTCTTTTTGAAAGACAGGGTCTTGCTATGTATTCCTGGCTTGCTCTGAACTCACTGTGTAGTCCAGGCTGGCCACAAACTCATGGCAGTCCTCCTGCCTCAGCCTCCCAAGTGCTGGGATTATATCTGTGCACCACCATGCCTGGCTCTTCCTCTCTTAAAATTTGTCAATTAAGCCAAGTTTCATAGTTATAAGAAAATCAGTTTGGCTCATAACCTTGTCTTACTCAAGTAGTATAAATTACATTGCACTTAACCAGTACTACAGAAGTTTCTGAACAGTATAAAAGATCAGAATACTGCCTCTGTTCGTACATGTTTTCTGGATTTTCAACTTGTGTTTTCTTCGCCTTTTTCTCATTCCTTAATTTAAGGCTGAGACCATTTCCAAATAACATACCCTAATAATGTTTTTAACTATAATTAAAGTTTTCCTCTCTTGTGTTCTATTTTATAATTGTACTTTATTTTACTTTATTGTTTATAGTAGCATTACAAACTTAATCCTGAAGATAGTTGAACCAACCATCTTCATGGAGGTGGTGCACTTTTTATAGGGCAGCAGTCAAAGGGAATTCAAAAGAATCTAACATGTTTACCTTGTGGGCAAATTCTTATGTAGACAAGTTGAAGAAGTAAATACGTACCTGCAACCCAGAATTCATTGTTTATTATGAATCTTGATGCATATAAGAAGGAATATTATGTCATGTAAAATAGTTTAAAGTAATCTATATATTGATCCATAAATGTTGGTCCCAAGACTGAAGACCTAATACTTAAAAAGCATAGGGCATAAGAAAAAAAAAGTGGATACTTTCACAATAACTTTGGTTATTTTAGTAATGGGGCCATATATGAATATGTAACCAAGCTCAGGAAGTATTACAGTTATATCTGTAGTCTTGCAAATGCTCATTATACACCTGTTAGGTCATATATAGTTATCAGATGTAGCATTTCTACTCTCAGTAGTTGGAGTGCTGAGTTGCAAATCTGATGTCACCTTACTTTGTTGAAGATGGGAAGACAAGGTGGTACAGATGCAGTTCTTGATTCTATTCCAGGGGTGAATCATACAGTATTGTAGTGCTCTCTCTCTGTCTCTCTCTCTTTCTCTCCGTGTGTGTGTGTGTGTGTGTGTGTGTGTGTGTGTGTGTGTATTATGGAAATGTAATCCAGGGCCTTCTCACTGAGCTGTGCTGCCTGCCATTTTTAATTTTGAAACAGGGTCTTGCTAGGTCTCTAAGTGCTGGGATTACAGGCATGTGCCACCACATTGGTGGTATGGTAGTTTTTTGAAGGTATTCTGGCTTTTGGATCATTCTGTATGTTTAGTTCCAGACTGTGGTTTTGTACCTGCTGGGTTTGACATGTGTTCCAGACAGTGCAATGAATGCATTTGAGTTGGTAGAATGAAAACAGGAGTTCCAAGTGGAGGAGGCCAACTGTGATCTCCTGTCTGTGTACCTTCTTGAGATCGCCTTTGGGAGTGTGTACACAGAGAAAGGAGACTTAGTTAAAGACCTTTAGAGAGCACTGATATTTAAGGATTTGCAAGGGAGATGGAAACTTGGGCGGATCCACAACAGCATGGGAAATGAAGGCTTCTGGAAGGAAGAAGGGCACAGCTGTGGTGAGTGCCTAGGGAATGTCTATTAGAGTAGGTGATGCCATGGCTGCTGGAATCCAGATCCATGGAAGATGGTCAGGAGGGAGGCAAGTTGCAGTAGACAGAGGAGTGAACTGGAAATTAGAGGCTTCAAGTTAGTTGGAAGAGAAGTGGTGATTTTGTTTTTAAGACCCTATTTTGTTGGGAGAAAGGTAGAATAGTTGTTTTTAATGTCATCTCCCTCTGTGCCCAGGAGCTTTGTGGGCTGCTTCATGTCTAGGTTTCCTGCATGCCTCCACAGTATTTTTCTCCAGTGGTCTGGGAGCTGCTCAGATGGAAATGGGAAGCCTGAGTGCCTCGGGTCGTGTCTAGCCTGTGTTAGACTCTGTGTGCTTGTAATCTGAGTTCTCCTTGCAACAATCCTAGTTGACAGATTTTGTTTTTGGTCCCCATTCAATAGATTCTAAGGAAGTGCCAGATGAGGACTGAGGGGACATGTACTTTAACCTGGCAGGTGAGGAGTCAAATCTTAGTTAACCTCAAGTGTATGCTGCCCTTTTGTTTTGTTAAAGGTGGTGGATATTTTAGACTTGTACATTGAAGGAAAGAAGTCATTTACAGAGACTATTATCAAACATTTCCAGAAAATAAGTTTTGTGATGTATTGAGCTACCAATCTGTTCAATTGGATTATCACCTTGAAATAATGTGTCAGAGCCGGGCGTGGTGGCGCATGCCTTTAATCCCAGCACTTGGGAGGCTGAGGTAGGAGGAGCGTGGTGAGTTCGAGGCCGACTTGGGCTACAACAGGAGCGCAAGGCCGGCCTAAGGTACATAGTGTGACCCTGCCTCAAAAAACTAGGGCTGGGAGTTTGGCTCAGTGGCTTAAGCGCCTGTCTGACAGGCGCAAGGTTGTAAGTTCAATCCCCGGTGCCGCAAAAAAAAAAAAAAAAAAAAAAAAAAAGTGTCAGCTGGTCTGGTGAAAACTTCCTTGTCTGGAGAGATCATTGCATTTGGAGAATCACCTCTATGACCATAATCTTGGGTTAAGGCAGTGACCAGTGGAGGTAAAAATCCTTACTGTATATTTTTCTTTACCATTGCTAAAGTCTTGTGTTTGAGGGTGATCATTTCAGAATTGAATACTAAGGACATTATCTCTTTGTGTATAGGTTAAAATCATTGTTAATATTGGAATGCATTTTTTCTATGGGTTATAATGAAACCTCTGTTTAACGTAAAACTCACATATGTGTCAACTTATAGGTATTATAGATTATATAGGTCTTATTCCTTTATTACCAGGATTCTAATGTGAAATAAATTATTTTGGCATTGTACTGAAATATTAAGTATTAAATGATTAATAATATAATTTATTAAACAGGGAGGAAGTGTCAAGCACAGTGCTAATAACTATGTATATTTTCTTTTTGGTGGGTCCTATTATAGTACTTACTTTACAGAGAAGTAAGCAATGGCCCAGTTGGGGTGAGGCCATGGCACACATTCAGGACATAGAACCCAGGTATTTTGACTCTGTGTTTTCAAATAATATACTGTATTTCTCTCAGGCATGATTGAAGTTAGTAGAATTGGACAAGTGGTCTGGATTTTTATTGTATAAGTTGTAAGTATGCTAGTATTCCTTACTTGTTTGCTTGCTGGCATCCACATACTTAACATTCTGCCAGGCACTGGAAAAGTTTATGAAGATCTCTTCTTTTCATTAGGGGACATCATTTGGCTAAAGTTTCAAAACAAAATCAGAAGAAGCTGCACAGTAGTATGACTCTTAGCCCACAGTGGAAACAAGAGAGTCATTTTCTTCTTTTGAGGGTCCTAGGAGACAGGACCTAAGAGCACCAGTGGGATTCCTTTTCCTCATGGCAGATATTGTCACTGTGTATGTCCCTTTCACCCTATCAGTTAGAATGGAGTTTTATACTGTAGGGTTTTTTTGTTTTTGTTTTTTTTCTGATGAGATTGTGAAAAAGATCTTTATATTTGGACTAGTTTTCATTACTGTCCCCTCCCAGAAGGAAAATTCAGAATCAGGACATATGACGGAAGAACATTTTATCTTTTAAAAATTTAAACATTAAAAGTAAGCTCTAGAACTTCTTTGTCAAGCGTGGTAGTCTTTTTCCACATATGACTATTTAAATTGAAATTAAATAAAATGAAAAGGTCCGTTCTGCATTTGCAGAAGCTGTGTTGTCAGTATGCATTTGCCCAGATACAGCATCAATCTACAACGTTTTCATCACAGCAGAAAGTTCTGTGGAATGGTCCTCTGGAGTGTTTGGTTGCATTTTGTAATATTTAAAGCAGCGTAGGCAAATGAGTACTGTGCATTGCTGTCCAAAGTGCAGAAGGTGAGTGCCTTGTATTTTGGGTGGCTATAAATAGGTCAGGATCACAAATAATTATTTTTGAAACTATTTGTAGTGTAATCAGCAGTATGTATGTATTGCAGTAATCTCAAATTAAAAAATAATTACAAAAATAACAACACAATATTGTAAGAAGAGATTTCTTTCTGCTAGGAAGCATTCTTTCAGGGCTCTGCCATGTCGTCCAAGGATGTTAGCAGTGGGAGGATGTCTGACTTTCTCTTTTATTTGTTTGTACCTTTTTTCTGGTTGTGGTGATGATTGAACCCAGGGCCTTGTGCATGCTAGGGAGCTGCTCAAACTCTGAGCTGCATGCCTAGCCAATCCTTGTTTTCTTCTTTTTCTTTTCCCGCCTTCCCCTCTCCTTTTCCCCTTCCCCTTCCCCTTCTTGTCCTTTCTCCTTCTCCCCTTCTAGAATCCTCCTCCTCCTGCTACAGGTACTACTCCTGCTCCCCACCTCCCCCTGCCTTCTTTTCTGGGGCAAAATCTCTCTGTGCTGCCCAGGCTGATCTGGAGCTCCTTGGTTCAAATGATCCTCCTGCCTCAGCCTCGGCACATGCTGCTGTGCTCAGCTGTACTTCTTTTTAGGATAGAAGAGATGTTGCTGCTATTCAGAGCCCAGCATGTGGAAAGCTCTTTCACTGAATTTTGTTTTATAGACACAGAAAACACATTTAAGACTGGTTAGTGTTTTCTGCAGCCTTTGAATTTTATTTGTGTCACAGTTTGAACCTTAACCAATGGTCTGGTAGTTGGAATAGATTATACATTTTGCTGTGGAAAAAAATTTAATTGCTTTCTCAAGATTGACTAAAGTGTTTTAACTCTTCATAGAAAAAGAGGGATGAAACAAATTGTCAAAAGAAGGGAAACCAAATTTTTGTAGTCCTGTGTGTTTAGCTGGCTGGTGCTGTTCCAGTGAAGGTGTGAGCCCACCAGATAAATGTATCATCAGCACTTTTCTCCTTTTTTCCTGCTTGATTTCTCACAGTTTGGTTTTGCTAAAGGACCTCATTCTATGTCAGAAAAATCTGATCATGTTAGATCATAGTGTTGCCCTGAGGAATAACTAGGAAGTACGGTGGGCTGTGGATTAAAAGAAATAAACTTATTGTTTGCAAACATTTTTGCATCACATCATCATTAGATGAAGCACAATTTTTTAGTGTTTTTGAAAGCTTGATTGCCTGTAAAGTGTGTCAGTAATTCTTTATGTCCAAATTCTTTTCTATTCATTCATTGTGTATGTTCTACTCAGAATAATACCCTGCTTTGTAGGATTTTGTAATTTGAATAATAATGCTTGAACTCAAAGATAATGATGTTTAAGTTATGGACTTCTTACTTTTAAAACTACAAATGTTAATTTAAGAATTGGAAGAGGTATAATAGAGAATAGAATTTGGCTACTCTTTCATTTTTCTTTTGGAGGCTACTGTTTGAATTTTTAGGTTGGAATGAATATTTTAATATATAGCAGATGAACATTACAGCTCTCCTAGTCCACTGGGGCTTTTAATTTCAAACGTAGGCCATAGCATGACCAAAATAGTAGTTCCATACTGATTGTGAGGAAAGAAGTTTTAATAATGAGAAAGATTTTGCTTTGGTCTTGTTTTTTGTGGTTAAATATTAAGGTTTTAAAAAATCTACTGTATTGAAACATTTTTAGTATCTCATATGTAAAAAAATATATGAATTCATGGATACTTAGGTGTTTGAGTATGTATCACATGTGTACTTGTGTATCTGTATATAGATACAATTAATTATATTTAATGTGGTCTTATATTTAACTGCAAGTATAGAAAACAGAAAAAGCATAAACCTGTCACACTAATAGATCTGATAGTATTTTTGCATCTTTCTATATAACTTTTATTCCTAATGGATGTATATGTGATTGTGAGTACTTTTTCCCATCCTCTCCCCCTTTTATTTAACATGACAGCAATAAATATTTGTAAAGCACATAGTACATTGATTATACAACCTCCAGTCAACTGTGCTTCCTTTTTATTGGACTTGTTGGAATGATTCTAGTATGCAGAGATAATTGATTTTTTTTTTTTTTTTGGTGGCACTGGGGATCGAACTCACAACTTCGCGCCTGCCAGATGGGCAGGTAAGCCACTGAGCCAAATTCCTGGCCCTACTTTTTTGAAGCAGGGTTGCACTATGTAGCTCAGGCTGGCCTTACGCTCACATTTTAGCCCAAGCTGGCCTCGAACTCACCACACTCCTCCTACCTCAGCCTCCCGAGTGCTGGGATTAAAGGCATGCGCCACCATGCCTGGCTTGAATTTTTTTTTTTTTTTTGCATGTAATCTTGTACCTTTATTAAACCGTTTTAGCAAAGATTTAAGAACCAACTTTTTATGTAAGGAATGTAGCCCATATTTATGAAGTTATATGATAGAAATGCATGTGTGTTTCCTGTGAATTTTCACTTAATAGGAAGAAAAGGGTCTTGCAAAGATCATAGTGGATGCTACTTTCCTTTGTTAGAGAGCACCAGAACACTTTTGTTTCTCTCTTTTGCTTTGCTGTCTTGTTTGAGCTATGTAACTATAGCTATTTTTTTTGTCTTTATCCTTCTATATACTTACTTGGTTTACCTGTATACTTACCTTGCTTATACTTGCCTAGCCCTCACTTGGCTTTTGTTTTTATATTTATTTATGATTTCCGTCCTTTCTCTTCAAGGGGGTGCCCTTATTTTTGCTTTCATGATGTTCTTTCTTGCCTTCATCTCACACCTCCCCTCCTTTGTTGGTTCAGTTCCTTTTCCTTTTCTTTTTCTTGGTCCAGTTCTTCTTGCTCTTCTTCAGCTGCTCACATCAAGTGGATCTGTATCTTTCCTTGGGTGGGTTTTCATTGTACGTTTTTCTGTTTGTCTGGTATTTGCCAGTAACATGAACAGTTTGGCATCTTTTCATCATTTTTTATAAACAGCCTCATTTTCTTCATCTGAAAAATAGGGACAGCAGTACCTAATTTTCATAATTGTGATGGGGGCCAGATAAGATGACGTATGCAAAGCATATAGCACAATATAAAATAGTGTACATTAAGTGTTAGCAGCAGCAGCAAGGTAAAAGTCATAATGCAGAATTCCCTGATATGATAGAAAAGATTTCAGAGGAAAGGTGCTTGATATTGGCCTGAATCAGGGGCACATCATAAAGAGCTTTGTGGATCATGAAAAGAAGATTATAAATTATTCTATAGACAGTAGGAGCCATTGAAAAATTTCTTCAAAGTAACTGAGTTTAATAGTTGAAATTTCAAAAGTAATTGAGAGACGATGCAGGTATTTCCTATATGGAAGGCATCAGGTTAACTCTTTATTTTTGCTGGTTTTTCTGACGTATATCATTTTCATTATATCTAGTTAACTTTAGAAATAAGAGTGGGGAGAAAAGAGAGGAGGGGACATGCGGTGGTATACAGATCTTGAAATTCCTGTTCATTTTTAGATATGTAATAACTAAACATCCAATTTGTTTTTATTTATTTATTTTTTAGATATCCAGTTTAAATGTAGGTTATAACTTTGAATAATATCTTGAAGAAAAAGAAGCCTTTGTCTTCCTTGTTGGTAGTGAACCATGTGGTGGTCTTGTGGGTATGGGCCCTAACCTAAAATGACGGTGAACCAAAATGGCTAAAGTCAATTCTCTTCTAGTTTGCAGAGCATGAATTGCTTTGAAATTGTACCTTTTTTCCATTTACTCTTTTTTATAATTGCATTTTTTTCATTTTCATTTACATTTAAAAATGTATCAAGTATACTAGCTTTTCATAAAAAGCTTGTTATGTAATCTGTATAGCATATATACAATTTGAAAATAACAATGCTATCTGAGTTGCTTGTTAATAAGGACTTATTTTTTAGTTGTGTAAATTCTTGATTTTAAAATACAAAAAATATTCTATTTTGTGCTTTCATTTTTAATGAAAGGAAGCTTTTTAAAATATTAGCATTTTTAGAGGCAATAAAATCCTTGATTAAAAACAGTGTTAAGAATTTTTATTTCTTTGGGCTTTGGGAGAAATATTTTAAAGTTTGTACAAATAAGTTTGTTTTATCTTTGTGATTCTAAATTAATCAAAGTCACATGGCTCTGAAAATCTAAAATATTTCCTTTTAGTGATTTTTAAATTTGTTGTATCTGTTTTACTCAGTTGCTTTACTGTTACTCTTTGAAAAGCAGAACATCAGGGGCCTAGCTTTGTAAATACCTATGTCTTAGTTTTGGCCTCCTTTTGTTGCTTTGTGGCACCTGAAGGTTGAATCTATTGCACTCTGTGAACTCTTGTGCACTGTCATACCATGACTGACCTGATTACAAAACAGGCAGCACATAATGTCCACATGAAGTCTTTTGGCCTTTGCTTCATATGCTTTGTGAAAGATGTGGCCATTCTGTATATAGGACATTATATGGGCTATTGACATTTTACTGGTCTAGAAGCCTGTGTATAAATTAGGCTTTTGTTTTATAAAAAGAAATTTTACACTTGTAAAGTTTTAACCCCATTTTAATTTTGAGATTTAGGTGAAACATAATCCCAAGAGTGCTCTTTCACTTCTGCAGTATAATTTTTTTCATATGATACATGATTTAGTTGGAAACAAATTAGTAACAGCATGCTTAAAGGAAGCAATTTAATAAACAGGATTTTAGAGAAACCTAATCAGGATTGTAAAATGATAGTAGTGAATCAGTTGCATTATATGGAATTACTAGGTTAGATGTAGCTTTTCGATATGTTTGGGCAAATCTGTGACACTGTTATTAACAGTGGGTGAAGTCAGGCATGTGGTGTGGATCTGTAATCTTCTGGAGAGCTGAGGTATGACAGTTGCCAGTTTAAACTCAGCCTGGACAAATTAACAAGTTAGTGAGACCCTATCTCAGACAGGGTTAGGAGTGGGGCGATAGCTCAGTATCAAGGTTAGGTTCAATCCCCAGTACTGCCAAAAGAAGAGAGAGAGAGGACTGCTCCACCTTGAGTTTGTTGGTTCATTCAGAAGTGGTTCAGAAATAGCTTTTTTCAGATCACTTGGGCTAAAGCCAGGTAGACATTGGTACTAGCTGACTGTAGCTATGATGTGGTATCCCAAATTAAGGAGTTGCTGGGTGAAGCCAGCTGTTTGAAGATGGGCAGTTTATTATATGGGCAGGCAGCATGACAAGAGCAAAGAGATACAGCCTTAAACTTGAGGATTTAAGCAGTCATCCAGGAAACTAGTAAGGCCAAGGAATAGGATTGCAGGATGCAGTGGAGATTGGAAGGTGGTAAAAGGCTCTGATTATTATAGACCCTTTGCTGCTGTGAAGTTTAGTTTGTGAAAACTAACGAGTTACCTATTTTAAATAGTTATCAGCAGATATGCAGTGCACTACTACGTAGTTGCAATTTGTTTTGACTACTTATTTTTTTTTAATTTTAAAAAAGCAAAACAAAAAAGGTAGAAGTAACACAGAATTTCAAAAAAAGAAAAAACCAGTAAGAAATCAATACTAGTCAATATGTTACATATTGTTATGTTGGAAGTAGCTGTTCAAGTTACAAAATCTAGGCATAAAAATATCAGACAAACAATGACAACAGAAACTATTCTTTCTAATGAATTAACAGAGAATTAGTATAGTTATCTGTCTTGCATACTTATACATACATACATACAGTTGTATGTGTACATCTACAAACATAATCTTTTCCTTTCTTCCATTTCTCCTTTTCCCATCCCGGCTGTTCTTTAATTTTGAGCGCTTTCTTTCCCTTTCCTTATTAGAATATCTATTGTACATTTTGGATCTTATTACTCTTTGTTTTTTTAAATTGTTATTTTTTACACTAGGGAGACAATATGATATTTACAAATGTGAGTCTGATTTATTTCACTTATGAGTATATTAACTACTTGTTTGTTTGTTTGTTTCTTTGTTTCTTTCTTTCTTTTGGTGGCACCGCGATCGAACTCACAACCTCACGCCTGTCAGCCACTGAACCAAACTCCCAGCCCTAGTTTTTTTTGAGACAGGGTTGCACTATGTAGTTCAGGCCAGCTTTGCTCGCGTTGTAGCCCAAGCTGGCCTCGAACTCACTATGTTTCTCCTACCTCAGCCTCCTGAGTGCTGGGATTAAAGGCATCTGCTACCACACCCAGCTGACTACTTGTTTTCACTCACCTATTTTGCTGTATTTTTTTTATTTATTAATAACACTAATAATGATCAGAGTAAAGCAAAACAGAGAGAACCATATTGGGCTTCGAAGACAAGACAGAAGAGAATCCCCCATACTTGGTACATTGCCTACTGTCACCTTCCAAAGAGATGCTCAGGTTGCTGACCAGAGGCCTGCAAAATCTATGAAACAATACTAGCAAATAGTTGCTTGATGTTCTTTGGTTGCTATCAATTTAGCCAGACCTCTGAAACAGCAGGTTGCTGACG
>RJWM01021212.1:0-19152 GCA_004363535.1 Dasyprocta punctata | reverse complement strand
TTAGAATTTAGGTTGACCCTTCAGTGCATTTTAATTGTCATACTAAAATAACAGCCGGGCGTGGTGGCGAATCCCTTTAATCCCAACACTCAGGAGGCTGAGGTAGGTGGAGTGTTGTGAGTTCCAGGCCGGCTTGGGCTACAACGCGAGCACAAGGCCAGCCTGAGCTATATAGTGCGACCCTGCCTCAAAAAACTAGGGCTGGGAGTTTGGCTCAGTGACTTAAGTGCCTGTCTGGTAGGTGTGAGGCTGTGAGTTCGATCCCCAGTGCTGCAAAAAAAACTCAAAAAGCAAAAAACATAGGTTGGGCATGGTGGTGCACACCTGTAATTCCAGCACTGAGGCAGGTGGATCACAGTGAGTTAGAGGCCAGCTGGGCTATTAAGTGAGTTCAGTGTGAACCTGAACTGAATAGGAAACCCTGTATCAATAGTCACAAACACACAAGCAAACAAAACCCCCCAAATCACAAAAACTTAAAATGACACGTATGATGCTAGGTCTGGGTATGAAAAGTAGTAGCTGCCACTTACCGCAGCCCTTCCTGTTTTTTGGCCCATCCTGGTTTGTTTTTGGTTTTGGTTTTGGAGACAGTTTCTTGCTGGTCTAAAACTCACTGTGTAGCCCAGGCTAATCACGAAGTTGCCTCCTGTGTCAGCCTAGAGTGTTGGGATTGTAGGCATGCTGCACGACACATTGCCTCATCCTGTTTTCTAGAGGACATTGAGGTCTGTAGAAGCTGAGGAAATTGCTTTCCTCAGGTCCTCCTCATGGGGGAGCCAAAATTGGGTCCCTGATCCCTTTGTCTCCACCCCAAAGTGAAGTATGGTTCCTTTGCTTTGTAGACTATCTTGTTTAATTCAAGCTGTGCAGTCCTGGAGACAGGTGAACAGAAAATTGCAACAAAAGCTCCTAATACTATAATTGATGTTTCTTTTTAGGTGTCTGTGTTAAGGCTTCTGGTTAGTGAAAATATCAGAATACTGGTACCAGTATTTTGAGTAGCAGGCCCTACCTGAAGGAGGTTAGGAGCAGAACTTGCTTGGACATGGGAACAAGGAGCAGCTGTGTGAAATGCAGATAACTTGTACTAACTAAGGATTAGTTTTCTTTTGCCACGTAACAAATTTAATGGTTTGAGAGTGGTTTTTTATCTTAGGTGTCTGTGGGTCAGGAGTCTAGGCAGAGCTCAGCTGCTCTGTGTTTAGGGTTGTGGAGGCTGTATTGTGTTGTCATTCATAGGAATAACAAGGAAAGGCTTCAGTAGCCTTGTGGCCATGGAATTCTGAGTAGCTTGTTTCTGTGGTGCCCCAATGGAGGGAGAGTCTGTCAAGCTCTACTGTCAATTTTTTGTTTCAGTTTTAATTTTTTTATTAGTACACATTTGTAGTATATAATGACATTCCTTGTGAGAAGTTGATGCGTGGACATAATGCATCTTTTTTCACCCACTTCCCTTCACTTCCCCCCTCCTCCATCTCTTAGTCTTCTTCCCTTTTGCAATAGAGAGTATTTGCAAAAAGTAGGCAAATACTCCCTATTTTCTATTATCTATCTCTTGCTCTTTATTTATATTTTGGATTTCTCATATAAGAGAAACCATGCCTCTTATTAAAGCGACTGTTTCCCTCCTTTTCCAAATGGAGTATTATAATCGTCAATGTACATTTCCAACTTCACTTTTTGATGGCCCTATTGTCTTTTTTTCTTTTTTTTGTGGTTTTTATTAGTACATGTTAGCAGTACATAATGATTACTTTCATTGTGGAGACTTGGTACATAAACATAACACTTTTAAATTTTTTTAAATTTTCCCTTCCTTCCATCTCTTAATATCCAATTTTACCTCTTGGAATTACTGCTCTCACTGATTTTTCTTGGACATATTGTATCTTTTTGTACCTGATATGCATTTGACATTGTGAATCCTGTTCTCAACAATCATTGTGTGTGGCTCTGGAAGTGACTAGGCACACATTCTTGGTGTCTCAGATAATTCAAAGCCGTTTGTAAACATTACCTTATCAATGTCTTAGGGCATCCTGTGAGCCAAGTAAATATTGGCAACTACTAGTTATTCAGAAGGGGGTGACAGAGAGACTGAGGAGGGCCTGCTTTCCAGCCCAAACACAAGAGTGTACATGCTGGTCAGACAGTGCCTAAATGTTCCCTAACCATGGAGGGTTGTCATGTTTGCCAGTGGTGTGGGAGTGGTAGGGTGGTGGTGAGGTGGAGTGGATGTGCCAATTAATTCTCTTTACCAAGCCAGCAAATAAAACACCTTCAGTTACAAGATAATAGAGTGAATTTGTAAGATGATATCCTTCTTTTTAAAGGGTAAGGATGTACACAGAAGTCAAAATTCAGGTGCTGAAAGGAAAATAAAATACATCTTGGCTCCAGAGGAGGCCTCTTTTCAATTCAAAGTGATCCATTTAAAAGAGGCCCTATTTGGAGTTGCATCCAGTGGGGATTGTTTTAAATCATTCCCCACTGTATACTCTCGAAGTTATTTTATGCCTTTGAAATAAATCAGCTTATGGTCATCCCTGCTTTTTGTGGAATGCTGAGGATGTGGAGTGCAGCTCTGAGCTTGAGGGGGCAGGCTGGAGAGTCCTTGCTGTTTAAGAACTTCTGAAGAACTGGATATTCATTCTGAGGAAGCAAATTAATGGAAAAGAAAAGTAGAATCTTTGACCAGTTTACCACTTATCTGGATATATTTGAATATGATTATATAGATAAGATAGCCTCATTTTTAGAAGAATCATTAAATACTCATTAACTTAAAAAAATCTGCTTTTTTATCCCTTGTTCTATAGTACTCTTATCACTATTTATTTAACATGACATCTTTTGTATCCTAATATCTGTTAATTGACTATGAGGACAGGTTTTAAGGTCAAGACCCATGAATTTTCAAGAGAATATTACATAGTAAGCAAAAAATTAAATAAGCATATATCTAACAATAATAGATTTTCAAATATTTTTGGAAGGTGAATGCACACAATATGTTTTATGTATGCTTAACATGAATATATTTTGGTATCTTGGTCATAATTCCTAAATTTTCTGGTCTTTTGTTTTTATTGAAAAATGTAAGAAAGGAAGAGTGTGAGAAATCAAAATGGTGGGCAGTAGACAGGTGGTCTGCCAATCTGAGACAGTGTTGTGCTTTATCTTGATATGGCTGGCAGGGTGTATGTTCTGTAACTAACGTAGGTCAAAGTTTACCTGTACTGGTAAATCTGTGCTTTTACATCTATGTATTATTTTAAGACAGTGAAAATCTTGATTCCTGAACTCTAGATTTGATGTTATTTTTTGGCAGGAGGGTGTCGATATGAATGGAAGTAAGGATTATGAAACACTTACAACTTTTGGGTTGAAGAGTGTAATATGACTTCTGTGGTTTTTCTCCTGTATCCCTTTCTCCCCTCACCTATTTTTAAAGTAGCAATGCTTTTCATACTGTCAAAATTTCATGTTGTGACACCCTACTCAGAAGTTATGACAGCAGGGTAATGACAGCAACTGCCTCCTGAGAATCAATCAGGCAATTAATTTTGTAAATGAAATGCTGATTATACAAAGCTTCACATGAGAGGCCCAGTGATTAAAATCAATTTAACAAATTGTTTCAGGTGGGACTTGATTAATAATTTGCCATAAATGCCGAGGATATATGACCAGCATACCTTGGTATGGTTACTATCCAGATATATATATAAATCTGAAGGCAAACTATATGTTCTTAGCTAAATAGAAGAGGTAGAGCTTCATGTTCTTTATACTTTGTCCAGACCTAGCCAACAATGAAATGGAATGCATCATTATATTTTTATATCACTGTAGTTCACATTTGCATGTGTTCTACTTTAAAAAAAGTTAACCAGATAAGATTGAATTTCACTAAGTTAAACAGTCTTTTTTCTATATAGAATGTTTTAGACGTTTCTCGTGGTAATTGTATTATGAATCTTAAAGAGTAGCATGTACTTTTTAGACATTTTTCCATTCTTAATTATGGTAACACCTATCAACATAGCTTGGGAAATGTTTTAAGAATACTAGAAAGAGTGACATTATAGCATGGAAATAAAAATGCCTAATTTTGGAGCATTATAATTTGAATCCAGGAGAAGGCACATTTAGAAGAGGAGACACAGCTGGATGTCTTTCTAGCAGTCATACACTAAACATTTATTAACTGCCTGTCACAAGTCACACTCCATATCAGTTTTCATAATTGTTATTTATGATTGACACATCAAAGAAGGTGGTACAACAGTACTTAAAAGAAGATGGAATGGAGAAAGTAAGGGTTTAGGCACACTTAAGTTTCTTTGTAGTTTTTTTAGAAGAAATAATAAGTAGCAACACTACTATGTTAGAAGTTGGGGCTATGAGGAGAATTAGGATGAAAAACAAATACTTTTGGCCTGAAGAAGCTAATTGATGAGAGAGACAGATAAACCTAGAGTTGCAGTTGGGTGTGATAAATATTTAATATACATTAAATAACAAATTATATTAAATAATGTAGTATTAAATAATATTAAATAATATATATTAAATATATATATTAAGAGTTGTGGCAAATGGTGGGAATCCTGAGAAAGTAGAATATATTTTGCAGTGTACTTTACAGGGCTTGGAAGAGTTTTTGAGGTTTACATAGTAGCCAGAAGTATGCTGGTTATGGGGATGGTATTCTAGACTTAAATTGGTGTTGTATCTAAGGGTAGGCGTGGAAGTGTGCAAAAGGGCTAGGCTAAGACCACAGAGGTGGCAGATGTGTCACCTTGAGGTGACCCTGGCTTGAACTTTCACATCTGGGTTTTGACTTCTTCCAGGCAGTTTAAGATTTCTGGTTGAAAACTGAGACAGAAAAGAGAAATATCTGTAGTGGTCCACATTCTCTTTGATACCATGACATTTGGAAGGTCTGGCAGGAAGGAAGGATAGTTCTCAAACTACAGAATGTTAGAGTTTCAAGGAGATTCTCAGTTCAGTCTCATCTCCCCCATTCCCTCATTTTATATCTGAGAAGTCTGGAGACATGAAACTAGACAGTAACACTTCATTGAGCACCTACTCCTTCCAGGCCTTGTACTATTTCCTATCTACTTTGTACTAGGAACTTCACTAGAAGTAGGCACTGTTTTGCTAACTTTTTCTCCTAGGAAACTGATATTAAGAGAAGTTGTGTGATCTGCCCAAAATCACTTAAGAAATGGCAAACCAGGATGTAGGCCAGTAGGTTTGATTAGGCCAGATTCCTGATGAAATCCATGGTCCCAGAGCTCTGGAAATTCTCTAAGTAGAGTTGGAGATTTAGATGTAAGGCCTCTTTTTGATTAGCTTAGATTTCCTTCCACCATAGCAAACAGCGAGACTTAATTAGTTGACTACTTCTGAATTAATCTCAGAATCCTCTTATTTCCTCAGACATTCTGTCAACTCTGGCTGTGGGATAATGTTTGTACTGAATTTTTAAAATCCCAGATGTGTTTCTATGTAGCTACTTTCCTTCTTTTAAACCAGAGTACCTGCCAGACTGCCCTTTGCCCTGGAAGACCTGGTCATGTTTCATCCTCTCTGTATAGGAGAGAGGGAGCCAGGCACATATGGGTAAAGTGCCCACTATAGAAGCATTTCTTGAAATTAAAAAACAAACAAACAAACAAAACCCCTGAAAGTTCTGGGTTAAATGAGGGCATAGTTCATACCTCTAAGGGCTAATTTGAGATTTTAAACGTAAAAGTATAGTATAGTACTGTAAACCATATGTTGACAGTAATAACCTTGAAAGGTAATTTGTGAGAATAAGTGTATACTTGGGCTTCTTCTTACGCCCCAAATTGTTTTTAAAGGACGTTAAAAATGTATTTGAAAATATATATTTTATACACATTTTATCAATTTCAATACTTTTAGGGAAAAGGACCCTCAAAACCTTACAGCACACACCTCTTTTTTCCTCAATAGTCTCTTTTGTAGATTTTGGCTGTGTTACTGCTTTGTGTTTCTTTTGCCTTTGTTTTTTTTCCGCTTACTTTTAGCACCCTTAGGTTTAAATCTGCTCAGTTGTGGCTCTCAGTTTTGAGAGGCTCAGAGACCCCCTTGTTTAAGTGAAGTATAGTAGTACTCATTTCGGTTGTCATTTATCCTTTGTCTCTTTCATTTCACCTATTTTCTTATTAGTTTTTATTTTTGAAGTGATTTTAAATTTATAGGAAAGTTGCAAGAATAGTAATCACGTATCTTTTACTCTGATAAAATTTTAACTTTTTGCCACATTTACTTTATTATTCTGTCAAGTACATTGTTCTGATCATTCATAATATATTTTCTCAAAATCTTTGAGGGTAAGATTACATGTACATTGTCTCTTTATTCCTTAATTCCTTAGAATATAATTCCTAGGAATAAGTGTGCACTTATATAACTCAGTGCAATTTCACTGTCAGGAAGTTTAACTTTGATAGAATACTTGAACTTACACTCCATGTTCTAATTTTGCCCATTGTTCTAGTAAGTGTCTATAGTAATATTATTTCCTTTATTTCAGGATCCTGTCTAGATTTACATTTTGTAATTAGTTGTTCATTTTTAGAGTGTCATATTCAACTATGTATTAGTCATGTTATTTTTTTCTTTGAATATCCACATAAAATAAGAGTCAACATTCAAGATACAATTAACTTATACAGTGAAAGTTTAAATGTAAAGAATTTATTGCAGTAAAAGGCATATTAATATTTCCCTTTATTCCATCATTCTTGCCACTTTTTAAAACAGTTCTAAATGTCCTTTTTCTTGAGTGTGTCTAAGAGGTGAGGTCAAAAGTATGGTGAATGTTGCTGCCAGGTGTATCAAATGGAAAGGCAAGCTTGTGAAAACATTGCAGTGTGTCCTCATTCACTTCATTCAGTGAACCTGGTAATATGCAACTTCTGGCTGTTCCCCAAAGTTAAGTTGACCATGAACGGTAAATTTTTTGAATCAATTCAGGATATTGAGGCAGCCCTGATAGTGCAACTAAACACACTTAATGAAAGTGGACTCCACAACTGTGTTAGAAGGTGAGGAGAGCGATGGGATACAGTATGTTCAAAGTGAGGGAGAGGTGGAGTATTTTGTGGGGAACTAATGGCCATCTATCTTTCACTGTGTTTCCTTAAAAAAGATGCAGACATTTACCAAATTTTCTGATCACACTGCATATAATTTACTTAATTATGGCTCTGATAAAGTGGATCCATAAGAAAGGCGTATTTCTGAAAGACACTTTAAAGCCAGGGGCTAGTAGCTTGCATGTAAGAACGGTATATCCTCTTTTTCCAGAAATAGGCAAGTCAATTGGCAATTTTTATTGGCATTTTAAATTGTTAATTTTAAAAATTAGGTAAAATAGGGATGGGACTGTAGCTCAGTGATAGAATACTTGCATAGCATGTGCAAGACCATGAGTTTGATGATATATTTGCAAGAGATGTGATGGCAACCTAACAATACTGGGGATTGCAGGAGAAATCAGTAACTTTTCTGGTTTCAGGGACAGCTCTGATGCATCTTTGGAATTGTTTTTCATGCAGATCACACTAACAGTCTTTCCATTGGTTGTCTGTAGTGGTTATTTCCTCTTAAAAGATGGGAAAACTGAGACTTAGAGCTCGTGAATAACTTTCCCAGCAGTAAATAGCTACTGAGGAGCAGCAGAGAGAGATGAACCCAGGCCTGCCCAGTGAGAAACTTGGTGCTCTTCCCGTTGTGCTAGATGTGGCAAGCTGGTTTCTGCTTGTCTGCAGAATGTGATGTGATAATGGCTGCCTGCAGCTCCACTGAGCCCATGGGGAATTTGTTTTGGAATTGATTAGCAATGTCTTGTCTTCTGCACAGTGTTAGGGAAGTCAAGGGTTTCCATGCCTCACAGAGATTATTCTGAAATTATACTTATCTCTAATAATGTTGGTGCTAAAATCTATCCTCTTTAAAAGCCTATTATGTCTGGGTGCAATGGTGAACACCTGTAATCCTAACTCTGTGGTAGACTGAGGCAGTAGAACTATAAATTTAAGCTAATCCTGGGCAATTTAGTGACTTAGCTGGGTACGCAGAGAAGCCTGCTGGTAGCTTTCCTTAGCACCACACAGCTGCAGATAGTGGGACAGAGGGCACATGTGCACAAATCTTCCTTTCTTGATTTAAATCTATGTTTTTAAGCAAAATATACTATGTTATTCCTCTTCCTTAAGTAAGAGCCTGTTAAGAGGTTGTCACTAGTGACATATGAATATGAACAGTGTTACAGGCTTAGAGATGTTCAAAAATGGCAAAGCCATTTGTATAATAAAAGCATAACAATTTTTGGGGGGTAGAAGGAGTAACAAATTTGAGAGAAAGTGGAAATATTTTGCATTACTATTTTGATATTCCTTTTAGATCTAATTTACTCTTGAAATAAACAATATACATGGACTTTCATTTGTTCACAAAGTTACTACATTTTCTAAATTAAGTTTAAGTGTGTAGCTTAGTCAAACAGTAATTTGCTCATTGAATTGACTTACAAGCTGTTGAGCTTTGGGGGATTATGCTAATAATAGGTTTTTGCCAGTTTATAAAAATCAGGGAAAAGCTGGAAAACCCAAATAGGCTCACTTTCTAAACTTATTCTAAAGCTCCTGGATGATAGCTATAAATGGGCTTAGTATTTGTTTTCACCACTTCATCAATCATATTCTTGTGGGGCAGTCTAGGTAGAAAACACATTTATCAAGTAGTTATACAAATAAATATCATCGCAGACTTTGATTAGTGCTGTAAAGGATCAGCAGGAAGGTTTTGTGAGAGGATCCTGCTTGAGGCTGGTGTTGATCGAGTGCTTCTGTAAGGCCATCACATTGGAGCTGTGTTCTGCAGAAGAGCAGAGTTGATGGAAGTAGTCACATTTATATTTGAAGGCCCAGTGCTAGGAAAGTATGTGTTTTTTCTAGAGCCCCATGAAAGTCATTATAGTTGGAGGAATGTGTGTCCAGCTGACTGACTTGGAGGGGAGTTTGCTGTGATGGAGAAGGAGAGGAGGGATTAAAGTTTGCAAGAGGTGGAGAATTGAGAGAAGATCCAGGCAGGAATGTTGAATGGCAGTTGGGTGTAGAACTCAGGCTCAGAGAAACAAGTTGAGGGCCACACAGGTATATGGGGAGGTAAAGAGACCATGACTTGGGTGACCTTGTGGAAAGTGAAGATTTGTCTATAATAATGCATGATTCTTTGCCTCTTGTATTTTCTAGCCATCAAAAAGCATACATTCTAGGTAGAATGCTGCTGTTTTAAATTGCTGTGCTGTATTGAGGAGGCTATTCCTTTTTCTGTTCAATAAATGTTAATTATGCCAGGCATTGTACTAAGTGCTAAGTATGAAAAGATGATGAATAAGACAACACTTTCACCTTTAAGAGTCTGCAGGGGAGGCAAGAAAATAGATTAAATTATTGAGTGATTTTGCTGACTTCAGTTCACTAATTTGCTAAGAGAGAGAAAAGAGATTTAGGAAGCTCTTGCTATGTGATAAATCCTGTAGCATCTTATTTAATCCCACAGCAGCACTCCTAAGATGAGCGTGACTGTATTCTATTAATGGTGAGCCTAAATTTACATAGCTTAGTAAGTAGTATAATTAGGATTCACATCCAGGTTTTTCTGACTCTAAACCCTATGCCTTTTCCCCAATATCCTTTTGCCTCAAGTTCTGGGTTTCTGACCTTTGGACTGCTTACTTACTTTGTATGTTAGAGAAGATAGAGGAATTTGAAGTTCTTGAAAGATTGTCTCCCAAAGGCACATATGGTGGGTCTCCTGCTTGCACACAAGAAAGAGTCTAAAGGGATGAAGGCATGTGGGGCCCAGTGCGCAAGTCTTCTGAAAAAGATCATCTTCCAGATACTGATGCTTGGTTTTATATAAATCCTTATCAGTGGCTCTTGTGGTCAGCCCAAGGTTCTATCTTCTTCTTATACCTCTTCTTAATTTTGAAGTGGATGAAGGATGGAATGAAGTGTTATGCTGATCTCATTGATGGTTGCTAGGAAATACAGTTAATATGTTGGATGTCAGAATCAGGACTTGAAAAATTAGTCATCAGAGTAAAGACAGTGACCTGAAAAGCAAACTGGAAATGAGTGGAGATAAAGACAAACTTCTGGAGTTAGGGTTACCTATTTATCTAAAGTGATATAGGGGAAGTAGGATTTAGTCGCAGCCTATGTGAGGATGGGTCTGCCACGAGAGCACAGAGACCTTATCTAACCCTAACCCTAACCCTAACCGTAACCCTAACCCTGACCCTAACCCTAACCCTGATCCTAACCCTAACCCTGACCCTAACCCATTGGTACCAGTGTAGGTTCTGGAAAAAGGTAAGTAAGAACCTGACTATAGTAGATTTTGTGTTAAGGGAACTAAGAATGGCATATTATACTCAGAAAAGGGAAATACCTATAGCTGTTTCAAATAATCTGCCAAAGGACCAAAGGAAAAACCATGGATGTAAATTACTAAGAAACGATTTTGTAAGAGGAAGAGGAAATCCATAGCATTTCTGATTGTAGACACTTTGAAGAGATTCATACATATATCAGTGTGTATCAGTGAGGCTTATTTCAGTTCTAAGGTTTTGTGTTGCATTACTGAATCCTTAAAGAGTGATACAAGAATTGTGATTGTGCAGGAGTGTATTAAAGTACTTTGGAACTACATGGCATTTGTTTTCATTATTTGATAATGCAAGTTAGGGTCTTTGAATTTCCAGAGGTGGAGTGTTTCATAGATCCCTGACACTATTTGCTAAACTTGGGATGTCTTTAAATTATAGATACATTTTATTTTAGTGTCCTTAAGAGTTGAGAATCATGACTGATAGAATCATAGACAGTTACTAGTAATTGGTAGTTTACTTTGTATTTAAGTTACAACATACTAATATTTTATTGATAATAATCTATGAGAATCTGATGTTAATTTACATTCACATAAAACAATGTGTAACTTGGGAAAAATACTGTATTATATAATTCTATTTTTTTGGCCTGTTTACTGATAACATACATATGAAGAATTAAGTATTTAAAATTATATATCATATCTTTCAGATAATGGTATCACAAGTAGAAATTGCATATTGTCCCTTTTTTAATATTATCACTGATTTTATTTGTGACTGCTGTACTGCATATACACACACATACACACAGAATTGGCACAGAATTGTGCCCTTTAAACATCATTCCATGGTTCTAAAAATATATTTGTTCATAGCTCCTTATTTTAAGGAAACCAAAACCAAAACCAAGACCAAACAAATTGACAGTAATTGTCTCTTGAAGTAGTGTGAGTTCTCTCCACCTCTTCTTTGTGTTGTTGTCATCATTATTAGAGTTCTTACCTTTGCATAATGTGGGTAGTCCTATGTTGAGAAAAGGCCTTCTTGCAGTGTATTAATAACAGATTTGAAATTCTCATGTTTTTAAGTCTTAAGAAACAGTGATGTTGTCATCAGTACAAGTAAAGCAAGTGGTTTAAGATGCAGGGCTGTATGTTTTCCTACCCTAGTCTGGTGATCATGTGTGAACCCATGATATCCTGCCACTCTAAATGTCCCTTGTGTTGTCTGGAAGAAGGTCACTTTGGTTACTGGTTCTGTGGTAAACTGAGAATCTTGGAACTTTATGGCTTGAAGAAGGTTAGGCAGCTCTGAAATAAGGAAGAGAATCTTTGGTGCCTCCCTCTTACTTTTGATAAACTGTTTCTGGCTGTTAGGTGTACTCACCAAGATATATATATTTCTTTAATTTTATGTGTTTGATGCAGTAGAGATATATAAAATTACTGATGATATGTAATTGCCACTCTAATTGACAAATGTCTACTTGATTAGTCGAGATTTTATCTTTGAAAATATTTTCCTTTATGTGACCAGTCAGCATTTCCAAGAAGTTACTGAGTAAATAAAATCTTCAAAGTCATTTGTGTGAGATGTAAAAATAAAGTGTAAAGGCTAAGACATGGTCATATGGGTCCACATGGAAGGTAAGAATTCACACATGAAAAGTGAAGAAGTAATACATGAGTGAAATAATACAAGACAACCCAGAAGTCTGTCACATGCCAGCATCTGGGAGATCTCTGACAGGTGCTACCTGTCAGTAAATGCTACTGGGGTGTGACAAAGGGGACAGGTGGCTGGGCAAGGCTTGCTGGTGGGAATCAGGATCATTTTTGTCCTTCTGATTTCTGCCCTGAGTGGGTGGGTACTGGACAGACAAATGTTGAACAGCTGATTGTAGTCCCCATTCCCTTTTGTCCCCCAACCAAAATAGTGTTTGTACTTTGCTTAGGGAAGAACAGAGACTTTTAGAGTTGTATTTAGACATCATCACAGAAAAGCCAACATAAATTGCTTTATTGTATGACAGCTATTTACAGGTCACTGTGGCTGTCCATTTATTATCAGCATAGTTTTCACATAACTATAATTTGTGTGCGTACCAATTTAAAACATTTCCTATTATTTTCTATGTACTTTTCCTTGTGTTTGTGTACTTTCTGTGTTGATAGGTTTTTGCTTGGTCACAGCTTCTGTAACTATCGAGTAGTTGCATTATTTTGCTTCTTCTTCTTTGAACATTTATAGGTGGATGCAGGATTCCATGAACTAGGTAACTCCTTTCAATTATGAGATCTTGTGTGAGTCTTTACTGATTTGATGCTCACTGTAATTATGGCAGGTAATGTTTCTCTCAGTTAGTGGGTAGAGAACTGACAAACTGTTTAGTCAGGGTCACAGACTGGTGGCAGGTGGTGATCTGTGTGATGATGTGAGTCCTGCAGCTGCAGATACCTCTGAATGAGAAGCCTCTGCCCCATTGGAGCAAGGGTGTCACAGGTAGAACAAGATGTTACCACTCTGAAAGTGTAGTTATTATCAGATTATCAGCAAAGGAGATTTACATTGATTTAAGTCTGTTGGGTCAAATACTTACTCGAATCAGGTTTGACTAGTTTGGCCCATTTCTTCTTGATCATAGAGTATTAAAAAGTTTTCTTTAGTGGCCAGTATGAGAACTTTTCCCCAATGATTCAAAAAAAGAGCTGTTTCATTCTCTAACTTCTTTATTAATCGAGATATGTAGATATAATGTGGGTAAAAACATAATTTTCCTTTCTGTGGGTTTTGTGAATCCTTTCTAATTTATGGTTTAAGGAATTGAGTTGAAAAAACCATAAGGAATTAATAAAGTGTGTCTTTACCTTGATATTTAGGGACAAATATAATCACTTATTTTTGTTTAAAATACAGGTTGTATAGGTATATTCTAAAAGAATGACACAGAAAAAATTTCTTTCTTTTTTTTGTTTTCTTTTCTTCTCTTTTCTTTTTTTTTTTTTGGAGACAGAGTCTCACTATGTAGTTCAGACTGGCCTTGAACTCACTTTGTAGCCTCGGCTGGTTCAAACTCATGGTGATCCTCCTGCCTCAGCCTCCTGAGTGCTGGGATTACAGGCATGTGCCACTATGCCTGAATTGAAGGAATTTCTAAGAAGACTAAAAGTACAAAGCATATCTATAGTATATGAGAAGTATGGATTAAGTGAGTCATCCTTTAATTTGGTAATCTTAAAACAATACCTGGATTCCTAGGTCAGTTTCAGAAAGCTTTTAGCTGATCTGTGCTACACAATATGCTCAAAATCTGCACACAAATATGCTTTCTACTCCTGCTTTTTTACTTAATAATCAAACAGATGGGACGCCTCAGACTATTGGAAGGTCGCACTCAAAGGAGACCCAGAAAAGAAAGGGTGTCTACATACGAGGGAGTGGGTGGGGAGCACACACACATATATAAAAAGTTTATCTGAATATGGAGGAATTACAAGGAAATCTTTTTTTTATTTAAGCGAAGAAAAAAAAGACATATATAACAAAGACAACAAGCAAAAGAGACAAACAAATGAGTAGAGTAAATGCACAACAGTAACATTGCAGGTTTACAAAACCAGATGATAGAAACTTGACAATGGTTGCAATATTGCGTATCGTTATCTTTAAAATGGTTACTTACATTAACAGATATAGACATGTAAAATTGATCTAATCATATGAGTATTAATTGTTCTTTCTCAATAGCGAATACATTCAGCGGTGTGTTCATTTTAGTTATCTTACATATACATATATACAGGTTTGTATCTTTTCCTTTTCCCTTTTCTCTTTCCCCCTTTTCCCTTCCCAGTTACTTTTGCTCTTCGAGCTGCTTTTTACCCTTACGTAGTATTTATTGTAGATTTCAGATCATATATACTTTTCCGTTTCTTACACTAGGGAGACATTACGGTATTTACACATGTGGGTTTGATTTATCTCACTTAGGAATATGGTCTCACGTCGTGACCATTTACTTACAAAAGTCTCAATGCAATCTTTTTTAATAGCTGAGTAGTACTCCATTGTATAAAAATACCACATCTTTTTTATCCATTCTTTGATTGATGGGCACTTGGGTTGTTTCCAAGATCTGGCTATTACAAATTGGGTTGCTATAAACATGGGTGCACAGATGCCACTGTGGTATGATGTTTTCAGTTCTTCTGGGAAAATGCCCAGAAGTGGGATAGCTGGGTTGAATGGGATCTCTAATCCTAGCTTCTTGAGGAATTTCCACACTGATTTCCACAGTGGTTGCACCAGTCTACACTTCCACCAACAGTGGAGAAGAGTTCCTTTTTCCCCACAGCCCCTCCAGCATTTGTTGTCGGTTGGTTTTTGAATCTTGGCCATTCTTTCTGGAGTGAGATGGAATCTCAGCGTTGTTTTAATTTGCATTTCCCGAATGACCATTGATGTTGAACATTTTTTCATATATTTATTTGCCATTTGTATTTCTTTTTCTGAGAAGTGTGTATTCATCTCAGATGCCCATTTTTGGATTGGGTCCTTGAATTTTAGGGGCCTGATTTCTTTTAATTCTTTATATGTTTTAGATAGAAGTCCTTTGTCTGAGGGACAATTGGCTAAGATATTTTCTCAGTTTGTGGATTTTCTTTTCACTCTGTTGGAGATTTCCTTTGACATGCAAAAGCTTTTTAGTAAGATGAGGTCCCAGTTGTTGATTCTGGGAAGTGTTTCCCATGCTATCTGATTTTTGTTCATGAACTCTCTGCCTACTCCTATGTCATCGAGATTTTTACCTACTCTGTCTTCTACTAAGCTTAGTGTCTCTGTTTTTATATTCAGATCTTTGATGCATTTTGACTTTATTTTAATGCATGGTGATAGGCACGGATCTAGTTTTAGTTTATGGCATATAGAGAGCCAGTTTCTCCAGCACCATTTGTTAAAGAGGCTGTCTTTCTTCCAATGTACATGTTTGGCCCCTTTGTCAAAGATGAGGTGGCTAAGTGTGTTTGTAGTTGTGGGTGTATCTTCTAATCTATTCCATTGATCTTCAGGTCTGTTTTGATTCCAGTATCATGCTGATTTTACCACAGTAGCTTTGTAGTATAGTTTCAGGTCGGGGATTGTGATGCCTCCTGCCTTCCCATTGTTGCCCAGAATTGCCTTTGCTATTCTAGGTCTTTTCTGGTTCCTGATGAATTTCAGGAATGCTTTCTCTAGCTCTGTGAGGTAGGCAAGTGGTATTTTGATTGGGATTGCATTGAATCTGTATAATAATTTTGGGAGTATGGCCATTTTCGCAATGTTTGTTCTTCCTATCCATGAACAGGGAATATCTTTCCATTTTCTGAAATCTTCTTCAATTTCCTTCTTTAGAGTAATGTAATTTTCATTGTATAGATCTTTTACTTCCTTTGTTAGATTGATTCCTAAGTATTTCATTTTTTTGGATGTTATAGTGAAGGGTGTGGTTTCCCGTATTTCTCTCTCAGTGACTTTGTTGTTTGTGTACAGGAATGCTATTGATTTTTGAGTGTTGACCTTGTATCCAGCTACATTACTGAATTTGGTTATTACTTCTAGAAGTCTTCTAATGGATTTTTGGGGGTCTTCTATGTAGAGTATCATATCGTCTGCAAATAATGATAATTTCACTTCTTCCTTTCCTATCCTTATTCCTTTTATTTCTGTCTCTTGTCTAATTGCTCTGGCTAATATTTCCAGAACTATATTGAATAGGAGTGATGATAATGGACATCCTTGTCTTGTTCCTGATTTTAGGTTGAAAGTTTCAAGTTTTTGTCCATTTAGCAAGATGTTGGCTATTGGTTTATGATATATAGCTTTTATCAGGTTGAGGTAGAGACCATCTATTCCGATTTTCTGTAGGGTTTTTGTCATGAATGGGTGTTGAATTTTGTCGAAAGCTTTTTCTGCATCTATTGAGATGATCATGTGGTTCTTGTCCTTGGCCCTGTTGATATGGTGTATTACATTTGTTGATTTGCATATGTTGAACCATCCCTGCATCCCTGGGATGAATCTACTTGGTCGTGGTGTATAATCTTTCTGATAACTTGCTGTATTCTATTTGCCAGTATTTTATTGAGGATTTTTGTGTCTATGTTCATGAGGGAGATTGGCCTGTAATTTTCTTTTTTGGTTGGGTCTTTCTCTGGTTTTGGTATTAGGGTAATACTTGTTTACAGGAATGAGTTAGGGAGACTTGCTTCCCTTTCGATTTCATTGAAGAGTTTGAGGAGTGTTGGCATTAAGTCTTCCCTAAATTTCTTATAGAATTCAGCAGTGAATCCATCAAGGCCCGGGCTTTTCTTTGTTGGTAAGGTCTTAATTACATTTACAATTTCATTAGCTGAAATTGGGTTATTCAGCAGCTTTACGTCTTCTTGATTCAGCTTTGGTAATTCATAGGTTTCTAGGAATCTGTCCATTTCTTCTGTGTTATCCAATCTATGTGAGTAAAGGTTTTCGAAGTAGGTGTTGATGATCTTCTGTATTTCCACTGGTTCTGTAGTGATTTCACCCTTTTCATTTCTTATTGCATGAATCTGAGGTTTTTCTTTCCTCTTCTTGATAAGGTTGGCTAGGGGTTTATCAATTTTATTTACTCTTTCAAAGAACCAACTCTTCGATTCATTAATTCTTTGTATTGTTTTCTTAGTTTCAATTGCATTAATTTCTGCTCTAATCTTAATAATTTCCTCCCTTCTTTGGGCTTTGGACTTGACTTGCTCTTCTTTTTCTATAAGTTTGAGGTGCAGCATTAGGTTGTTTATGTGTGTTCTTTCTGTTTTTCTGGTATGAGAGTTTAGTGCTATAAATTTCCCTCTGAGGGCTGCTTTCATTGTATCCCACAGGTTCCGGTAATTTGTGTTTGTATTTTCATTCAATTTTAGATTTTGTTTAATTTCTTCTTTAACTTCTTCTATGACCCATTGGTTATTTATATAGGAGGGTATTATTTAATTTCCATGTGTTTATGCGGTTATTGTAGGTTTTTTTGTCATTCATTTCCAATTTTACTGTGCTGTGGTCAGATAATATGCATGGAATTATTTCAATTCGTTTGCATTTACTTAAGCTTGTTTTGTGGACCAGTATATGATCTATTTTAGAGAATGACCTATGTGCAGCTGAGAAGAATGTGTGTTCTGATGTTGATGGGTGGAATACTCGGTATACATCTACTAGGTCCATTTGTTCACAAGCTTGATTCAGTTCTGCTATTTCTTTGCTGATTTTTTGTTTGGTTGATCTATCTCTCTGTGACAATGGGTGTTAAGGTCCCTTGTTATAACTGTATTATTGTTGATTTGATTTTTAATGTCTATTAAGAATTGTCTGACATAGTTGGGTGCTCCCATATTCGGTGCATATATATTTATGATTGTAATCTCTTCCTCTTGAAGTTTTCCCCTAACAAGTATGTAGTGACCTTCTTTATCTCTTTTGATCATTCTCGGTTTGAAGTTTGCATTGTCTGCAAACATAATAGCTACCCCTGCTGTTTTCTGGGTTCCTGTTGCATGGAGTGTTGTTTTCCAGCCTTTGATTTTTAGTGTGTGAATTTCCTTTTGAGTGAAATGTGTTTCTTATACCCAGCATATTGTTGGGTTTTGTTTCTTAACCCACTCTGCTAGTCTGTTTCTTTTTATTGGTGAGTTGAGACCATTTACATTGATTGATAAAACTGATATATACCAGCTCGTCCCTGTCATGATATCTTTCTGTTGTTGGTTTTGTACATTTTCTGTTTAATTATTTGCCCTGCTTAGTGGTTTCCTTTGGTTGTTATTCTTAAGATTGTGGCTATCTTTGTCTCTTTCTAGAGTGTCTTTCAGTACTCTTTGTAGTGTTGGTTTGGTGGCCATAAGTTTCTTCAGTTGTTCTTTGTCATGAGAGTATCTTATTTCTTCATCAATTTTTAAGGTTAGTTTTGCAGGGTACATCAATCTGGGTTGAAAGTTGTTTTCTTTCAGGATTTGAAATACTTTACTCCAATCTCTTCTTAACTTAAAGGTTTGTGTTGAGAAGTCTGCCGTGATTCTGATAGGCTTTCCTTCATAGGTGATCTGTTTCTTTCCTCTGACAGCTTTTAGTATTTTGTTCGTGTGCTGTATTTCTGATACCCTTATTATTATATGTCTGGGTGAGGATTTATTTTGGTTATGGTTAACTGGGGTTCTGTGTGCCTCAGTTACCGGTATTTCAGATTCTCTTGCCATGTTTGGAAAGTTTTCTGCTATTAATTCTGTGAATAGTCTTTGCAGGTCATTAGTATTGACCCCTGCTTTTTCATTTATGCCTATTAATCTTATGTTATTTCTCTTGGCATCGTCTTGCGGCTGTTGAATTGTTGTTTCTTGGTTCCTTACTATTTTTAAGAGATCTTTTCTTTCGTGGCCATGATCTCCCATGCTGTCTTCAAGATCTGAGAATCTATCTTCAGCTTCATTTAAGCGGTTTTTCAAACTTTCCATGGAGTTTTTCATTTCCTGCATTTCCCTTTGCTTCTGTTTCATACATTCTGTTTGTGTCTTATATTGTTCATTCAAAGTTTCGATCATTTTCTTAAGTTCTTTTATGTTTTTATCTTGCTCTTCTTTAGATACACACATTTCTTTAATAATGATTCTAATTTCTTTTTTTTTTTTTTTTTTTTTTTT
>RJWM01021211.1:0-35483 GCA_004363535.1 Dasyprocta punctata | reverse complement strand
CTACCACTACCACTACCACGACTACTGACAGGATTTTGCCTATTAGTTTCACTTTAAAAATAATTTCAGAAACCAAGTGAATACTGAGGAGAAGGATGGGCTTTACAGGATATCCTCACCTGGGTTCAACAAGATCGCTATGACTCCGTAAGATAAAATTAACTCATGGCAATGATATTGTGGTAGCCTCACTTTATTCAGGTTTAGGTTCCTTCTGACTGTGGCTGCAGTCTGCTTTACAGCCTGGTTGACTCATGAGTTGGTCTCATCTTCAAAATGTTGATTTCAGAGCAAATTCCCCTATTAATGCAAAATGAGCCCCCTGCTTTGCCTAATGGGGATTCCATAAGAATACCCAAGTATGACAGTGAGCTGTGTATCTTCGCTTGGGTTCTTCCAAAGAAGACCTGAGACAAACTTCGGATGGAAGTGGTTTCTTTGGGAGGTGATCGGAAAGCACAGCGAAAAGTAATGCTGCCTCAGCAGCTGGGGTGTAGTCCTCCTGGGGTCCCTCTGAGAGGCTTGTGAACCGCTCCCCAGAACGGTCACACCGAGATCCAAGGAATCGGTGGGGGTTAGGCATGGCTCCCCCTACACAGGCAGATACAGGAGATTGAGGCGGAATGCTGTGTGGTGCCCGAGCAGCCCACATGCACTGGATGAATCTGCACCTGGGCCGGTGGCTGAGGCCCAAGGCCTTGGCAAAGAGAGGGTTCACATCCAGCCTCCATGATTAGTCACATTTCTAGGGAGAAGCTGATCTATTTCTAGGGGTTGCAGAACAGCCAAATAGTGCTTGGACAGCCTGAAAAGAAAAGGAGATCATTTGGGTAGTCCCATTCATCAGAAAGTGCCATGGGGGCAAGGCTGAGAGACTGAGTATGAGTGCGTTTGAGAACACAAATCATCCACTGACAGTGTCAACTGAGCAAGATACTGTAAATAAGAGTGTGTCTTATTTTGGAGCAAGATACAGTAGATAAGACTTCAGACCTCCAGGAGCTTCAGCCAGTTTGGGAGGCATCCGTGCCGCCCTGTTTTAGTCACTCTTCTTGTTGCTGAGACGCAGTACCTGACATCTACAACTTAAAGGGAGAGAAGTTGATTTGGACTCACAGTTTCAGAAGTTTCAGTCCATGGTCAGCTGGCTCACATGCAGAAGCAGCATGGTGGAAGGGTCTGCTGTGGAAGAAAGCTGCTCATGTGATGGTGGCCAGGAAGCAGAGAAGGGAAGAACCTGGGAGGAAGCTATATCCTACTAGGTCACCCCCACAGTGACCTTCCTCTTCTGACCAAGCCCGCCTCCTAACAGTACATTCAGATATGAATTAATCTGCTGATGGGTGTAGCACCCCCATGATCCAATCACCTTCCAAAAGCTCCATCTCTGAGTGCATGAAAGTTTGGGGCAGCATTCTGATTCTGAGCTGCAATAGATACACACCAAAGAATATGAATTTTCATCAACCATAATTTTTATAAGATCATTTATTGGCAGGGCTGGAGCCAGGATGAGGCAAAGGAGGCCTCCGGGGACATTTAATGCAAGGGGGGGCTCACTCATGGGTCACGCAAGTCACACACACACCCCATTAAATTACCCTGGCACCGTATACCACTTCTACAGAAAGCTTGCTGGGATTTTGATTGGGATTTTGTAGAATATACAAATTAATTTGGAAAGAATCAAAAGCTTAACATTATCTAGTTTTTCAATTCATAAGCATCTACACCTTTCTATTTACTGTATTTAGGTCTTTAATTTCTACTGGATAATTTTGTAATTAAGTTTAAGTTTGTAAATCCTGCATATTTTGTTCAATTTGCTAATAAATATTTTATATTTTCTATGCTACTGTAATTGTTTATTGCTAATACATGGAAATGTCATGAGTTTCTGTTTATTGATCTTGTATCTTTTGAACTGACAAGTTTAAAGCTTTTTTTTGGGCTAATTACTTAGGATTTCCTATTTGTGCAATGGTATCACCTGAGCAGAAAAGTGGATTTAACTCTTCCTTTCTTATTTGTGTGACTTTCTTTCTTTTTCTTGCTTTATTGCACTGGGTAGACCCTTCAGTACAAATTTGATTATAGTACAGAGAGAAATCACACGTTCTTGCTTTGTTCCTGGTCTTGGAGGAAAGTCTCTAGTCTTTAATCATTAGGAATGGTTTTAGCAATAGGTTTTTCACAGGTACATTTATTAGGTTAAAGAAACTCTCCTTTATTCCTAGGTGAGAGTTATTGTTTTTCTTTTTCACTTAATTTTTATACTGCATATTAATTTTATAAAACGTGGGTTTCATTGTGATATTTTTAGACTTGCACCTAGTTTAATTGTATTAATTTCCCCTCAACCCTCCCCTGCCTTTGTCCTCCCTTTCCTTTGATCCCTCTCTTCTCTAACATGTCCTCTTCTATTTTCATGGCCTCTTTTTTCCTTAGATGCCACATCTGAGGGAAAATATGCAGTATTTATCTTTCTGAATCTCTCTTATTTTGCTTACTGTGATGATCTCCAGTTACATCTATTTTCCTCCAAACAACATGACTTGTTCTTTATGGGTGAAAAATACTCTGTTGTGTATATATACCACATTTTATTAATCCATTCATCTGTGGCCACCTATGTTGGTCCCTTATCTTATTATTGTAAATTATTCTGCAATAAACTTGGGTATACAGGTATCCCTATAGCACGCTGACTTTAATCTTTTTCAGGCACATACCAAAGAGTGGCATATGGTAGTTTTATTTTTAGTTTTTTGAGGAACTCCATACTGATATCCACAGTGGCTATATTAATTTAAACTCCCCCAGAGGATGTAAGCAGTCCTTTCTCCTTTGCTGACATTTATTGTTTTTTGTATTGTTGATGACAGTCATTCTGACTGGGGTGAAATGGAATCTCAGTGTAGTTTTGACATGCATTTCTCTAATGGATAAAAATGCTGAACATTTTTCACATAATTATTGGTCATTTCTATTTCTTCTTTTGAGAAGTGCTTGTTCAATTTATTTGCCCATTTTGCTCAGGTTATTTGTTCTTTTGGAGTTACATTTTTGAGTTCTTTATATATTTTGTATATCAATTCTCTCTTTGAAGTGTAGCTGGCAAAGATTTCTCCCATTGGTTGTCTCTTTGCTGTTGGCTGTTTTCTTTGCTGTGTAGAAATGTTTTATTTTGATGCAATCCCATTTGTTGATTGTTATTATTTCCTGAACTTTTGGAGTCCTATTCAGGAAGTGTTTGCTTGTGCCTGTGACTGCAACTGCAGGTGTTTATGCTGTTTTCTTATAGCAGTTTCAAGGTTTCAGGTCTTATATTTAGGTTTTTGGTCATTTGAACAGGTCAATTTTTAAGAAGTTTTATTAGTACATATCTGTGGTACATCATGAGTACTTTCAATATGAATAGCTGGTACACACACGGCACATTTTATTTTTTGTGCCTGCCCCTCCCCATTCCTGCATCTCATTAGCTTATGTATTTGGGAGGTCTCTGATTTTTGTGATATGTGCATTCTTTTTTATTTTAAAAAAGCAAAACAGAAAAAATGATGGAAATAATACAGAATTTAAAAAACAGTAAGAAATCAACACTAGTTAATATATTGCATATTGCTATCTTAGAAGCTGTTGCTCAAGCTACAAGAACCATGCATAAAAAATGATCAAACAATCAAACAATGACAGCACAAACTGCTCTTTTTGATGAACTAACAGAGAATTCGTAGTATAGTTATCTATCTTGCACACATATACATACATACAGTTAGTTATATGTGTATACCTACATACATATAATCTTCTCCTTTCTTCCATTTCTTTTTCCCTATCAATACGTGCATTATTTATTTATTTATTTTTAAAGGTACTAAAATCTAACAAAACATAACAGAACAAAGTCAGTCAAAACAAAGCAGTAGAACTGATACAGAACTTCAAAGAAAGACACCAGGAAAACAACAGCCACCACAGTATACCTTGTTACTTTCAGGATAGTTGACCATTCCATTAGGTATAGTAAAATCAAATGAAAAACAAAACACAACAAAACCAATAAAAATAGAGTATGAAGTAAAGCAAAAAAAAAAAAAAATCAGAATAAAGCAAAACAATGAGAACCATATTGGGCCTCAAAGACAAGACAAAGGAGAATCCCCCATATTTGCTACATTGCATACTATCATCTTCCCAAGAGATGCTCGGACTGCCAGCTCCAGGCCTACAAAATCAACTGAACAATACAAGAATTTAGTTGCTTTATGTACCATAGTTGCTGTCAACTTAGCCAGTCCTCCGAACCAGCAGGTTGCTTACAGGGGGCGGGGTGGTGGGAGTCCTTGATACTTATCCTGCACGCCCGTAGGCCTATGAAAGGCACATCTCTTTCTCCTCCTGGAGTCGGTGCTGGTCATGTGCACTCACCAGGAAGGCAGGCTAGGTTGTCTTCTGGTCAGAGCCTCCCTGCCCAGCATGGCAGGATCTCGAGAGGCACATCTCTTTCTCTTCCTGGGGTCTGCGCCGGTCACGTGCACTCACCAGGAAGGCAGGCTAGGTTGTCTTCTGGTTGGAGTCCTCCTGCCCAACATGGCGGGATCCAAATGTGCATTCTTGATTATAGATTTCCTCTTAAAACTGTCTTAACTGTATCCCACAGGTTCCAGTATATTGTGTTTCTATTGTCTTTTGATCTTGGGAATTTTTACATTCTTCAATGACTCAGGGATCATTCAAAAGCAAATTGTTGAATCTCCCTGTATTTGAATAGCTTTTTCAAAAACTTTTTGAATAGTAATTTCTTGCTACTGATTTCTAGTTCTATTTCATTATGATGTGGTAAGGCACAAGACATTACTTCAAATTTGTTTGTATTTACTAAGAATTACATTATGGCCTAAAATATGATCTATTTTGAAGAGAGATTATGAGCTGCTGAAAAGAATATGTATTCTGCTATTGTTGGGTAGAATATTGTATAGATATTTGTTAAATCTATTTTGTCTATTGTGTAGTTTAATTCTGATACATCCTTCTTTGTTTTGTTTTGGTTTTTTTTTTTGCAGCACCAGGGATTGAACTCACAACTTCATGCCTGCCAGACAGGCGCTTAAGCCACTGAGCCAAACTCCCAGCAAATTCTGATACATCTTTCTTGAGTTTTTTTCAGAATATCTTAATTACTTTTCTTGTTGCTGAAACAAAATATACAGTATCCAAAATTAAAGGAGGAAAAATTTATTTTGGCTCACAGTTTATAGAGGTTTCAGTTCATAGTTTCAAGAAAGGCTAGCATGGCAGAGGGGGAGCACAGAGAAGAAACAGTTCATGGCAAACAGAAGGCGGCAAGGTAGCAAGCAGCAGATGCCAGACAACAGCAGGAGCCCTCTTTCTGTCCACTCTGGCTACACGCCCTCAGAATGGGTAGCACTCACACCCAGGGGGCTTTCCCATCATTTAAACCCAGAACTATGCCAAACCAATTAATGGACGAATTTAGTAATCACACACTCTTAATCCCAGCATCATATACTCTGGATCCAGTCACCTCTGAAAATCTCCACCGATGACTGCAGGAGGCTTTCCAGAGATACCTAGAGAAAAGCCATAACAATGCCTATTGTGCGAGTGGACCAAGGAAGTCACCCACTAACAGTCTTGGGGACCTATCTGTCCCTTTATGTCCAGCAGTATTTGATTCATGAGATTGGGTTCCCTGACATTAAATGCATATATAGTTATAATGGTCAATTTTTCCTGATGGATTATTCCCATTTCTGATACAGTGAATTTCTTTGTTTATTTTGACTAGTTTGGGTTTGAAATCTGCTTTATCAGACAAAAGTATAACTACATCTGCTTGTTTTCAGATTCCATTTGCATGGAATATTCTTTTCCATCCTTTTACTTTCAGTCTGTGTATGCCTTTGCCAATGAGGTGTGTTTCTTGTAGGCAGCAAAGACTTGAGGGTCTTTGTTTTTATTTTTAATCCAATCTACCATCTGCATGTGTCTTTTAATTGGAGAATTAAGACCATTTATATTCAAAGTTATTATTGAAATATATGAAATACTATGAAACTGCATGTCACCCTTGCACAGGAACTGTGCTAATCTGTGTGTTTTTCTAATTTTAGTATTTGTACTGCCAAAGTGAGCATGAGTAATTGTTTTTATTCATACTTCATTATTGAATTTTTGGCATCTGTTAAAATGATCATGTATTTTTAATTTTATGGATTTTTAATATGTGGAATTACATTGGTAGATTTTTGAATGTTAAAACAACCCCACATATCTTGGATAAACTCTACTTAGCAATTATATATTGCACTTTTATATATTGTTATATTCCTTTACCAAAATTTTTCTTAAGGTTTTTGCATCAATGCAAAAGGGACATTAATCTGTCTTTTGTATTAATGTTTTTGGTTTTGATGCCAGATGTAATTCTGGCCTTAAGAAGAATTTTTTGAGAGCATCCTATCCTCTACTTTTTTGAAAGATTTTGGTAAGTTGCAATTATTTTTCCTTTAAATGTTTCAAACAATTAATGAGTGAAGGGACTTCAACTTTTCTCATAGATTTTAAACTATGAAGTCTGTTTTTATTGGATATAGGACTACTAAAATTACTTATTTACTATAGTTTGTGCTTTGTCTGATTTCTAAAATTTATTACCATGAAGTTGTTTATTCTTATTATCATTTTATCATTTATAGACTCTCTTGCTTTTCCAACTCATTTCAGATATTTGTATTTGTGTGGTTTTTTTCTTCAGATCAATCTGCTTAGATATCTATCAATTTTTGTTGATCTTCTCAAAATTGATCTTTTGGTTTCATTTAATTTTTGTTGTTGATTTTTCTGCTCTCTATTTCATTGACTTCCACTGTTCTGGTGTTATTTTCCTTCCTCTGCTTACTGTGGATTTGATTTACTTTCCCCCAATCTAGTTTCTTAAAATGGAAGCTGAAGTCATTGACTTAAGAGCTTTCTTTATTTCTAATACATGTACTGAACACTGAGTTTTCTTCTCTGCTCTGCTTTGCTTGCATCCCACAAATTTTGGTACAGTGTCTCTTTATTTTAACTCAGTTTGGAATACTTACTAATTTCCATTTTGACTTCTCCTTTGATCTCTGGGCTATTTAGAAGTGTTTTATTAAGTTTCCAAGTAATTTTTGATTTTCTAGATACCTTTGTATTATCTGCTTCTAATTTAGTTACTCCAGTCATGCTGGCATGAACAAAATTCTTTAAAATCTGTTGAGACATGTTTGGCCCAGAATAGGGACTATCTTGGTAAGTATTCTGAGAACATTCAAAAATAACATGTAATTTGACATTGTTTGCTAGAGTATTATATAAATATCAATTAAGTCAAATGAGTTGATAGTATTATTCAAGTCTTCTATTTCATTACTGACTTTCTTTCTTTCTTTCTTTTTTTTTTTTTGTTCTATTTCTTCTGTTGAGTGAAAGCATTGTTCTGTTTGGGCTCAACATCCCAGGACAAGAGTTTGTAAATATACCCCTAGTCAGAGAGCCTGAGAGAATGTGGGACTTGCCTGTGTGAAACCTTCTCTCAAGGACTGTCTGTTGTCTAATGCCTGGAAGTAGTTGCTTTAGTTAAGTGCTTAGTTTTTAGTTTTCTCAGTATTTGTGGTGGGAGGTTAAGACTGGACCCGAGAGTTTGGTTTTCTATTTGAACAACCCATGCTGTGTGTTTAGAGCTGAGGGTGTGAGTTGAAGGCTAAACTTGCTGTGCTATCTTTTTCTGAAGTCCACACAGTTTCCAAGAGGAGTTTCATGGGAGCTTCTCAGGGATGTTGGCTGAATAATACTTTGCTGTAGCAAAGGGACTTCTATTTGATGATTTTCCTGTTGGCCCAGACTAAGTGCTTTCCTGTCTTTCCATATCCCCCACCACTAGGGTCACTGTGGATCCCAGGGGAGTATCAAACCACATTAATAGGGTCTCTGAACTCACATTTTTCCTACTGCATCTGATGAAGGGAGGCCTAGAGTCAAGGAACTAACAAGCAGTTTTATTTTAGGGCTACCATGTTGATAGCTCAGTATGTGTGGCTGTGTTTAGATTTTCCCAGGAGGGATATAGGATGACGGACTTTGGGTATAGGGCAGGCCTTCTGCAGTGGTGACTTGGAGTGTTTTCTCTGGGCCAGAAACAGGGCAGTGATTACGTCCACAGACTACAAGATGTTATTCCATATGTCCCAGTGAAGGCTTTTTGATTTTTAGGGGATGCATAGAAATCAGCTTGGTCAAGCTAAGTGATTTGTCAAAGTACTACTACTAATGTATACCAGTTAAATGGCTATTGTTGGTGATTTTTTACCTGCATGAATTAGGCATTCTCATCTTCTCTTTCTACAGATGGGAAAATTGGGGATTAGAGAGACAAATTAACCCACCCATGATCACACATCTGGTATGCAGCAGGACAGAAGGGATCGGCATTTGTAACTATGGTGTTAGGTACTTTCCGAGTTCAATGTTTAAGCTTAACAGTCTTCTTAGGTATGGACATGTAGTTGTGAGAGAGAAAAAAGGGAATGAACACTTAACTAACACCTCTGATGGGATGAGTGACAGGGTACTTCATCAATCCTTTGATGCACTTTTCTTTTGCTTTGCAATTTCTCTGAAATTTGGATTCATCTTACGCTGATGATGCATCATCATTTAGTTGATGGAACTTTTCTGTCCTAGTGAAACTTAACATAACAGTGTGTCCTACAATCTCTGGCATGTTCAACAAACCTTTCCACAAAAGGCCAGAGATTAACTCCTTCAGATTTTGTGATCCAGTAGTCTCTGACTCAATTGCTCAACTCTACTTTCCTCTGCAGAGTAACAGCAGCTCCAGACGTGGATTGAACCAGCAGGAGTGGCTGTGTTCTGATACAACGCTGTTTGCAAAAACAAGGCTTGGGTGAGGTTTGGCCCAGGACCTGCAGTTGACCGGATCTTGAGCTTGGATGTGCTGAAATGCAGTGATAGCAATCAACCCAGCTGAATCAACAGCAGCCTCTATACCTGAAGAGGGAGGTGCTAGATGTTGAAGGCTCAGTTGTGCCCCATAATCTCACTTGAACTTCACTGCAACCCAATATTGCAATGCTTCCAAGTGGAAAACGGGGTTCAGAGGGGAAGGTACCCACCTTATAGCTCTCAGCAGTGGATGGAAGAGTGGGAACCAGATGTAGGCTGTCACCTGTTGGCCCATGTGGTGACCTGTGGGTCTGGCTGAACTCTTCTCTGAAGTTTTTCAGGTGTTCTCTCCCCTGAACTCTTCTCACTCTGCACCTGATGCTGCCAAGTCAGTTAGGTATCACGTGACAATGACAGAGCAAGCAGTTGTTTGCTTCCGAGGATCAGCTACCTCTCCTGGGGTGGACGAATAGGGCTCCATCAAACTGGGACTTGTTAAATAACTTCTGGAACAACCTCACAATGTTGTTCTACACAGATGTGAAAAGAACTGAGATAAGCTTGTATCTACATGCATTACATTCACGTAAAAAGGCTTTCAGTATATTTTGTTGAGTTCTAATAGGTCACAAAACAGTATGTACAATATGATTCCATCAATGTTAAAAATATGTTTAAAAAACCCTACTCCTCACCTACTGCACAGGAATAGGACAAAATTTTATTTTCTAAAATTCAACATTGTTTATTTAAAAAATATTTTGTAGCAAAATGTTGACAAGTGCTAATGTTGGGTGATGGGTAAAACGTGAATTCATCACACTGTTCTTCTTACTTTTGTTTCATTTCAAATTTTTTGTGGTTGTTGTCAGGGGTTGCAAGGAGAACAATTACATACAGGACACTGAATTTATAATATCATTTTATGATGGTTGCCCAGAGTTGAACACAAGAAAGTGCAGGAAATTTGTCCACAACACTAAAGACTTAGGAAATCCAGCCAAGGGCCTGGATCCCACAGCAATGTCCTTCATGAGTCCAGTTAAAGACCTAGAGCCCATGGCAATGCCTCCCACAAGTCCTACTGGAGGCCGAGAGCCCACAACAATGATTCGTGTTTTATGGATCTGCGCTGGGAAGGCCCAAAGGTTGGCGGTGGAAGCTAGGAAGTCTATGCTGAGTACGTATCAGGAAGACAGCGTGACAAGCTTCTCCTGCAGATTAAATAGCACACGTCTTCCTTTTTGGGGCCAGGAAGCCATGATAAAAGTAAGGACCAGAGCTCCTTCAAAGTGAACTGCAGCCACTCTCAGCAACAAGGTCCTGAGCTCCTCTGACGATAATGGCCAAATTCATATCAGGGAAGCCAGCATGACAAGCTCCTCCAGGAGAACCAATGACTCCAAACAACAACCCTTAGGAGAACCCACAATGCTACTCTTCCTCTCCACCTCTCCTTTTATGCTGGCAACTTTCCTCAAGTGGGCCATCTACACTCAGCACCATGCTGATTTAATTTAGCTGGCATTAAGTTGACCACCCGTTTTTAATCCATAATATTAGTAAAAATTTTTATTTAAAGAATTGTGGATGAAGACGCAGAAGAAAGACAAAGAAGTTGACTACCTGTGTGCAAAGTGCACTGCAAACTGGTGCCGGGGTAGTGTGAGCTCTGGGCTTTGCTGGCTCGTTACGCATTTGGGTTGTTTCCAGTCTCCTGAGCCCGGAAGGTGCTCTGTGTGGCTGAGGATGCAGCAGATTGAGACTTCCAGGCCCCAATCTTCAGAGAGCTCAGGCTTATTGGGAAACAGATTCAGAATCCCAGATAGAGAAAAATGTTTCTCTTTGGCAACAGTGGACTTGCACACAGACTAGAAGGGTGCTGCGAGGGGATGCACAGAGGTCCCTGTCCCTGAGGGAGCCAGGTGTCATTTTCTTTGGACTCTTCAACATCAAGTGAAGGGCCACCAGGCACCACAGTGCTTGGGCTCTGCTCAAGTCTTCCTTTTGTCACTTACTAATAACCCCAAGTATGCTGCTTTACACTCTGTGCCTCAGTTTCCTCATTGGTGAAAGGGTGTATAATATTATCTAACTCCTGGTGTTCCCTGAAAACAGAGTGTGAGAAGATACCCGAGACAACTCCTGCTGCCCCAGGGGTGTAGCCACGAGCTCTTGGTGTGTATGAATTCCAGCACGTGACTTCACATGTTTGTTTCTAGAAGACAGACATGAAAAATCAAGTTTTCAGGTTGGGACCCCCAGTCCTATGACACTGCAGCATCAAATGGGAAGAAGGAACAACTGATGGAGAAGAGACCTAGCCCACCATGGATGCTGTTATGAATCTTGAATGAGTCTGAATCTGCATCCAGAGCCAGGTTTAAATCACAGACCGGGTCAAGACAGTGGTTTTGAATGCTGGCCACTGTCCAGCGGTGTGCTCTCCAGCAAGCCCCTCAGCTTCCCAGAGCATGAAATGAGGAACACAAAGTTCTCCCCTCATCGGATTGTTAGGTGGACCCACAAACTGATGATCTGTGCAGAGTGATCCTGGGGTGCAGTGAGTTACCTCGGCATTGCTCTTGGGATTGTCATTCCGGTATTATTATTTGTGGTTTGTCCTGTCGATGGTATAATGAGGTGCTGCATAAAACCACTGATCAGCGCAGAACAAGTTCTTCAGAAATTGTTGTCATCATCGCTGTGGTGAGTGTTATTACTAACGGTGGGCGTGGCTGAGGCCAGGCATTCCCATGAGACCTAAGGAGCTGACCCTTGGTCGCGCCTGGACGGCTTCATCCTGTAGCTGATGCCAGTGTGGAAAATGGAAATGTCCCACTGGTGTGGATAGCTTGTGCTCACCCTGCGCCCTGCTTCCGAAGGTCCCACCGAGCCTGCTCAGAGTCTTGTCGGCACCCCGTCACCCTCCTCTGGCCCCCATGCTGGTCTCTGAGATGCCATGACCCCTCCTTTCTCCTTCCCAGGCAGCAGCCTCGCCTCCCAGCTGTCTCTTTCCCACCGTCATCCCTGGGCTGAGACGCGGGCGGAGAGCAAGCAAACAGATGCCCCTCGGGGACTGGGAGTTGTCTGGATCTGGGTCCTCAGCCTGGGGGACTTCGGGCTTACTGAATGAGGAGGGTAAAGAGGCCAAGAAGATCTTCACCCCTAGGAGGAGCCCTGGGAAGGTGTGAACTGCTTTGAGCTGAAGGAGAGTTGAGAGAGGGCTGATCATTTTCCCTGAGTCTCCTCGGAGCAAGCCCAGGCCCTCAGCCTCTTCTCTGTGATGACCCTGCCAGATCGGACTCTGAGATTGATGCCCCCATCCCTGACAGCCCACAAGGTCTCCTCTGCTCCTGGCCCTCGGCGCAGTGACCTGAGCTCACTGCACCTCTGGGAGGTTTCGTCTACTCCCTGGTCACCATGCGCAGGCCATGTGCTTCCCGAGGCCGGAGCGGCAGAGGCATGAGGTCCTCACAGTGTGGGATGGGGGCTCTGGGTCTGGCTGGAACCCTGGATGAGGCTCTCCTCAGTTTCTTCTCCTCCTCAGGCTCTGGCAAGCTCTGTCCTGAGCCTCAGTTCATTCCTGCCTTGTAGGGCTGTGGCCAGAATTAAGGAATTTGGCACATGTAAGGCACTTAAGTTAATACCTGGCACATAGTAGGTGTTCAGTAAATGTTGGTGGTTGTCTTATCGTGGTTGCTCCCATTGTCTCCCTTCATGTCCTCTGGATGAGCTATCTTCCTAGCGAAGACCTTCGCTGGCTCGTCCTCAAACGGCCTTTGGGTGGGGTCTGCGGTATTGGAGCTGGGTCCCCAGAATGTGCCCACTATGTCTTGTCTGTCACCCCTGCCCCCTTCAGAGTTCCCAAGGGCATTTATGTCCTCTTTGCATCCTCTCTTCCTTCCTCCTGGTCTTCCTCTCCCCCTTGTGGTTCCTTTCCCCCATTTCCATTCTTCCTGTGGCTCTGGCCACATGTCGGGCTTGGATTCTAGCAGAAAAAACCATGGCTCTCTGCTCAGAGCAGCCAGGGAGCCTGGGCTGGCACTGGTGCTCCTTCCAGCCCCTGGCCTCCAGGCCGGGGACGAGTGTCTGTCCTCGAGTGCCTTCTGTCCCAGTTTCCATGGGACTCACACTGTCTTCCGGGTCCCACGCCCATCTTTCACAGATCTACCCAGGAGCATTTCTTTCATGGACATGAATGGTTTTGCCCAAATTTCCATCTCTGACAAACAAGTCACTTGGTTATGCACTGGGATGGCTGCATGTGACTCATGCAGGGTCCAAAAACGCTGCCCCAGGACGGAGACCTCGGGCAGTGATGTCAGAGCAGGCAAATGTCAGGAGACTGGGTGGCCTCAGATGGCGAGCTGTGGACTTTAATTCTCCTTTGTCTGCACCAATTAGAAACCTTCCAAAGCATTCAGCAAGGGTATAACGGAAAGATTGTATATGTACAAATAGGCCTTGAAACAGTCCCGGCAGGGATCACAATCAGCCTCGTATGAGACACGCATGGAAGTGGGATGGGGCCATTGGGGTTGAGCCAGGGCAGCTGTGGGAAGCTCCTGACCTTCACCTTGGTGTTGATGTCCAGTCCTGGAATCATTAAGTTGGCCATTGCCCGGACCCCTTGCAAGGAAACCAAGATACAGGCTTTCTAGCCCAGTGCTGATGGGTTTGAGGCTGACTTAGCCACTTACCAAGCAGAATGACCTTAAGCAAGCCTCTATGGATCCTCACTGCCCTCCTCTAAAAGTTGAGAATAATAATAGTACTTCCCAGGAAGGTAATACTAATATTATCCCTATTATTTTCATTCTAACTTTGAGACAAAACTGGCTATTTAAAATGCATTTGTAGAAGAAAATTGAGTTCAATCATTATATTCTTTCTACTAATGGTGTGGCTGTAGGTCAATCACCCTTTGTTTCCTTGACCTGTGCAGGGTTTGTCAGTAAACCAAATGCACCATAATTAAGCCTCGTTATTTAACCACTCTAAATCGGTTGAGTCAGAGACAGACTCTCTTGTATCTTATCTCCACAAATAGCTTTTCCTCCCTCATCACTAGAATGTTACCAAATTACATGGCCAGGGCTAAAACTACCTTTCTCAGGTGACCTGCTAGGTGGGCGTGGCCAGCAGGCTTTTGTAGGAGTGATGTGGACAAGTCTCTGGTTATCAAAGGGATGGTACTTGCTGGTCATTTGAGGATATGTACATGAGGCATATATCTTAGGGGAGGTAAAGCAACAGTATGCCTAACTGTCTGGCTGGACCCTCTAGTTGCAACAGGAATAGCAAGGACAGACATTGTTGTCTTGTTTCTGTCCATCGGGGGAAAGCACTCAGTCTGCCATCATTAAGTGGAATTTTAGCTGTGAATTTCTTAGGGGCGCCCTCTATTAGGTCAAGGGAGTTCTCTTCTATTTCCAGGTCATTGAGTAGTTTTGCCATGAAAGGCTGTCAATTTTATCAGATGTCTTCCGCATCTCGAGTGAGGAGATCTTGTGTTTTTTTGCTCTCAATCGTGTTATCATGGTGTATTACCATACTTTTACCATTGCATTAGCTGCTCAGTTAGCTTACTGATAAGCTAGGGACTGAACAAAGATTTACTTGCATGCTTGGAACTAGTGTCTCTCAGTTTTTGCCTTGGAACTCTGCATGCGTACTGCGTATGACTTCAACACTTGGCAACTCAAGATCAGATGGAGGTAAGAGCTGGGAGCCTTGTCACGTCTCTTCTGGGTGTGCGCACAGCTCTGCCCTTACACGTGGCCGTCTAGAGTCTCAGAAACATGCCAGAACTTTGCAAAGCCTCTGTGGACTGCTCATTTCCGAGATTTTTTTTTTCTTTTAGGTTTTTGGTTGGCCTGTGGTGTGTAGCAACTGTAATCCGCTGCCTTGGACCGACAGGAAGCTGATCAATTACTCCACCTAGACTTGTCACACCAGGCAAGGTTTGAGTAAAGTCAGATAAAGGCAGCTTCACTAGTAGAGTCATCCAAGCATCTACCAAAGTCAAGTAGCGATAGTTCTTTGGAAATGAGGCTTCGAAAGACTGCCAATGCTGTTCTGTCCCCTCTGAGGAGGCCGGACTCCTGGGCTGCACCCTGATCACATTCTGTGGGCTTTCAAGGCTAGCTAAGAGCTGACGAGCAAAGTATGGAAATAGGATGAGTTAAAATGCCATGGAACTCACTATTCTTAAGGAGATTCAGCCATTTTTCTTGAATGTATGGTCTTTAGATTTCTGCAAGCCTTTGCTGAATTTCCAGAGTTCTGAAAAACTTGATTCCAGCATTTTTACTAGTTTTTCCATGACTTTCCTGAAAGAGAATTTTCCATTCTTGCTGGTATTCCTGTGTTTCCTTTTATTCATGACAAGTGAATCTGAATATCCACTTGTGATGATAATGATATGAAGTTTTCTCTTTAAATAAATTTATGTGCTAAAAAAATGAGTGGAGGACGTCAGTCTAAAAAGGCTTCATGCTACATGATTCCAATTCTACAACATTCTGGAAAGGACAGAACTAGAGAGATGGTAAAAAGATCAATGGGATTCAAGAGTGGGGATAGAGGAAGCACTGAGTGTTCTTTAAGATAATGAACTTATTATGTAAGATGTGAATGGTGGATACCTGACCGGTATATTGGAATGAGAGGAAGTGCACTGTACCGAATGAGCCCTGATGTAAACTCCAGGTATTACTCTGTTAATAGCAGTGGATCAGTCTTGATTCCTCAGCTGGAGCTTATGGACCCCATTAATGCATGAGGTTGAAAACTAGAAAATACGTACAGGAAAGAGAAGGGGTTTGCAAGAACTCTGTACTTTCTGTTCAGTTTTCTTGTAAGTCTAAAACTGCTTTTAAAAAATAAGAGCTGTTAACATTTATTTTTAGAGTGTGTTGATTTTAGAAAAATATATTCAGGGTAGAGTGGTAGGTAGTAGAAGAGCATCATAAAAATCATGTGAGAGATATGCAGGTAATTGACTTTTGGGAAATGAGGCAAGAAATATGGGATCTCTAGTGCGAGATAGCGAAGAAAAGAGTTACTTGAGCAACAACAACAAAAACAAAATATTTTGTTAACAACTTGAGATCTACTGGAACTGTATGTGCCCTGTCAGGCACTGCTGGCTGTAGTCTTTTCTGCTGAGAAGTTTAACAGCAATGTGGGAATAAGCAGGAGATAAAGGCAGTCAGAGACATCTAATACCGGAGATGTACTGGCCAGCAAAGTTTGTGGAAGGCAAGGGAGGAGACAGGATGGACACGGACAGTCCCAAGCCAGAACTTGGGCTGTCAAAACCATGATCAGTAGATGAGACTCTCTCAGCTTTCTAAGAACAGTTACAACCACCCAGCACTAGCTGACTGTGGGCTTCAGGTCGGTACCATGAGCAGAAGCTGGGTGAGGGCCTAGTGATTCTGAAGACCAGGGATTTCTTGTCTTCTTTGTATGATGCTTAGCTTTGTGTTAGGTTATTTTTGGAACACTGGAGTGGGAAAGAAATTCATCTTTAGAGGGAGAGCTGACCTTTTCACATGGAGCTAAACAGAACCCAGGAAGCAGCAGGGTGACTTGGCCATAGCAGAGCAAAACTGAGTCCAAGCTCTGCGCTTACCCGATGCCACAGATGTAGTGGCAGAACATTGCCCCTTCTCAGAATCACTCTTTTCTCTTTTACAAAAGGGCCTCAATCCTTGACCAAGCCAGTTAGTGGCAGATGATAGGTGCAGAATAGACATACAGTAAAAGGCCTTCCAAGCCTTCCTTCCCTTGGTTATGGGAAGTACATTAGTCAGCTTTTCTGTTGTTGGACACGATACCCAACATCCACAACTTGAAGGAGGAGAGGTCTGATTTAGCTCACAGTTTCTGAGGATTCAGTCCATGGCGGGCTGGCACCAAGGTAGAAATGTGATGGCGGAAGTACATGGCAGAGCAAAGCTGCTTAGCTCATGGTGGCTGGAAAGCAGGACAGAGGAACAGTGCCACCCAGGAAATGGACCAGGGGCCAAATAGAGTCACCAAAGTCATGCTTTCATGACCTATCTAGACACACCCAGCGGTGTGCACCATGATCCCATGGGCAAATCCCAAAGTCAATCAAATTGACACCGCCCTGACCAACACAGGAAGGGACCATGGTTGTCTCGTTTGGTTTTCGACCTTCACTTCCCAGCACAGAATTTGGCACACAAAGCTTCAGCAAGTATTCAAGAAAGGAAGGATAGAGAGAGAGGGAGGACTGTTTGCTTGGCTCCTACTCCTGCCTGCTCTCAGCCTATCACACAGGACCTGGCACCCAGGAAGCCACTGCCCCAGCACCCCTTCCTAAGCACCCAAGTCTCTCTTAATAAACAACAGGTACCAAGTGTGGAGGGGCAGCCTCATCTTCCCAAGGGACTTCTCTTTGGCAGGGTAGAACTCATCAGGGTGTGGGACGCCTAAAGCGGGGGCACAGTGCCCATTCTGAGAGAGTGCAGGGAGCCTTGAGGATATTCTTTTCTTTTGTCTCTTAGCCTGGGAGCCTGCCTTTAATGATTCTGCTCAGAATCATTCCTCCTACTTTATTTCTGAGTGCAGACACCTGGTGAGGCCCAGTCTCCGGGGAGTCTGGTTTGCAGGAGGGGGGCTGGCCAGGCTTTTGTGATGAACTCACAGGCCTTTGATGTATTATTCAGCCTGGGTCCCAGTGAATGCCAGACACCCATCCATCCTCAGCTGGTCGCCCTGCCTGGGCCTCTGCTGTATCAGAAGCAAGTGCTAAGATCTAAAGGGAAATTGTCCGCCTTCCTCTTGCTGTAGCGAAAGTACTTGGCACCATTTGCTGGGAGAAAAGTTCTTCCACAATTGACTGATTCTGCTGTTTGCTGTTTTCTTGCTGGTTGTAATCACCTCTGTGCCTTTCCCTTAGGGGGAAACCTGTCTCAGCAGCAGGTAAAAGTGAAGCGTGTCTCAGACTTACAGCAATATCGTGTCCAGTTCTGTCTCCATGTCTGGAAGGAGATGTGATCACAATGGAAATACCTTGGAAAAAATCAGAAGTGATCACAGGAACTGGTCACTAGGCACTGGTCACATGCATATGAAATGTGAGATGCTCAGAGAAGGAATTTGGTCTCTCTCTGTCTCTGCCTCTGTCTCTTCTCTGTCTGTCTGTCTGTCTATCTCTGTGTGCGTGTGTGTGTGTGTCGGGTGCTGAAAGAGGACTCTTGGTCTGGACCCCTTCTGTGTCCACCGCCTGTGACCTGAGGCAACTGTGGGCAGGTCAGTTAGCTCTGTGGTGCACAGACAGAAACTGAGGCACACAGTGAGTTGACTCCTGTCCACCCTGCCCTCCTTGTGCGCTTCTCACTCAAATAAAATCCAGTGGGAGCTTTGGCGCCCTGCGTGGGGGCAGGGAGCTTTAGCCGTGGGCTTTCTTGGCTCGGGGGTTTAGCCGCTGCATGACTTTGGGAAAACGGCTTCACCTCTCTATGGCTTTGTTTTCTCGCTATGGAAAGAGGATCCTTGTAGCGGGGGTGTGACCAAAATAAACAGTGAATGAGTGAATTTTAAGAAAACACACCAAAATACACATTGCCACCAATCCCCTTCCAAATTCTCCCCCTCCCTTTGAACATGTTTGTCCCACCATGCTTTCCCCTTTCGGAAAAGAGGTGATCAAAAATATGGTGAAGGCAGCCTCCAAGTGCCATCCAGTGGAAAGGAGGCTCATAAAAACAGGACAGTGTGTCCTTATCAGGGTGTGGTAAGGCCTCATTCACCAGCTCTGGCACTGGTGACCTCTGACTCTTCCCCAAATCAAAATGACTATGATAGGGAAATGTTTTGAATTGAATCAGGACATCGAGGCACCCACAACCATTCAACTAAAAATGCTCATGACAGGACTTTGAAAACTGCTGCAGAAAGTAGCAGGAATGATCAAGATCGGTGTGTTCCATTTTGAGGAGGATTAATGGCCATGTGTCTTTTTTTGGTACCAGGGATCGAACTCACAACCTCGTGCCTGCCAGGTAGGTGCTTAAATAACTGAGCTAAATCCCCAGCCCTGGTCATGTGTCTTTTACTGTAACAATTTTTTCTTTTTAAATTCAAGTATCGATCATGTCTTTTGATTTGTCCATGTATCTCAGCTCCCTCACAGGGCACCGAGGGTTAAAGGTATCCATCTACTCAAAATGCTCAGACAGTGTCTAGCATATTGCAAGTGCTTAATGAATGCTGACTTCCGTTATTAACAGCAGTATTAATGCTACTACTTAAAAGTATTGTCAGGTAGTATTAATACCCGCTGCCCTCAAGGCAGTGTCCTGACTGCCATTACAGTCTAATCTAATCTTCTCAAGCCCAGAAGGGAAGTTTGTTTACCCCTCAGGACACCCAGCCTCTGCGGATGAGAGAGTACAGCTGTGATTGGAGGGTCTTATCCCTCCTCCTGGAGACGTCAGGAGCTCACCAGAAGATATATGCTCAGGGAATGTTAAATATGGGTCCCGGGGCTCGGCATCACCAAGCCCACGGATTCAGGCGCCAGCTAGGGGATGCGGGTTGGCAGCGCCCAGTCCCTGGAGCGTTACCTGGAGCCGATGCGGGCTTCTGCCCCTCTCTGTTCGTTCTGCCAGGGCTCCCAGATCTAACTGATTTCTGTGCAGGTGTTTATCCTCCATCTCCCCCAGCCCGTGAGGACAGGGGCCTCTATGACCCTCTTTGTGTCTTCAGAGCCCCCAGGATCCCTGACACACAGTGGGTGCTGACGACCTGGCTGTCGGGAGCCTTGGTCGGGCCAGGGTGAGTGGCAAGGCTGGAACCTGGGGGACCGTGGTCCTGCCGGGGAGCAGAAGAGGATGACGCAGCAGGTAGCGTTTCCGCCCCCTGTCCAGCCCCAGTGTCCGCTCCTGTGGCCCCACCTGGCCTGCTCCATCTTAGCAGAAACCGAATCTCCCGCTCTCCTCCCCGAACTCTCCTTCCTGGCTGAGTCAGGGCCACCCCGAGGGCAGTGGGAGGACCTGGAAGCAGTTTGAGAGCAGGGTGCTGTGTGGATGTACTGAGTTATTACAGGAGCAGCACCGACCTGCCGCGCAGTGCTTAGTTACTGCCCGCTGTCTGCCCCGCACTGGCTGGTCCTGTGCCCCGAGAGAGGACCAGTGCCTTCGGGCTGGGATGGGGGCAGTGGTTTTGGTGTCCTCAGACCTGAATTTCAGTTGTGACCCCTGCCTTTGTCACCGTGAGACCTCAAACATGGCTTTTCTCCTCATTCACTTCCCGTCCCGTACCGTGGGGTCTGATGGCCCATTCTGATCACCACATGAACAGATGGGTCCAGCTTGTAACGCGGGGTCAGTATACCTTCCACGATTCACAGCACCTTTGTCCACCCCGCCCTAAAGTCACTCCTATCGTTTTCTAAATAAAGCTAGGTCTGCTCCAAGCCTCCAAATCTGGAAGCCAGGGCTGCAAAAGACAGCTGAACAGCTTCCCCATGCCTGCGACTTCCCTCTCTGCCCTCCGCTCTTCACCGTCCTCTCACTTCCCGCCCTGTCTGCCGGATGAATGGCTCTGATCAGACACCGGAGGGGACATGGGTCCTGTGGCACAGTGACTGAGACTGCGTCTGCCACCACCAATCATTACTTTTGTGCTGCCTCTAGGCCTTGGAAGTCCCACAGGTTTGGAAAAACAAATGACAGCATAGTGCTTTGTCCCCAGGTCTCCTAGCAAATATTTCCTCACTGGTGTCTCCAAGCAGGAGCCCAAGCAATGGTGCTGGGCTTGTCCCCAGGGTGTCCACCCTGGGAGTCACCTCCTTGCCGTGCTGCGTGGGCAGGACACAGCACAGGTCTGGGGTGCAGCACGCTCTTCTCCAAGGGCACCGATGCTGCCCCGGACATTCCAGGTGCAGGGAGTAAACAAAACCCTCAAACCCATCGCCTGGGTCCCCAAGCCACTCCCAGCCGCTGAGGCCTGGCCCCCACCTGCCAAAAGCTGAAACCAAACAGGCTCATGGTCAGTTACAACTCTGCACCTACATCGGTTGCTTTGATGGAAAGCAGCTTTACATTTCAAGGCCATCTGCCCCTAGGTCCCAACCCCAGACTGGTCTGGACACCGCAGTGGCTATCCCATCCCCCAGCCAACAAAACCTCTCGTCCTCTCAGGTGTGGAACTATCTGCAGGAGTCTCCTTCTCCATCCCTGGAAGGAGCCGAGTGGAGCAGACATGGGTCCCAGCTCCCCCGCTTTATCATCTTCACACTGCATCACAAGGACGTTTTCCCACCCATTGAGACACCTGTGTAGCATCATGGCCAGCGGTGTGGAAGGGTGGCGCCATGGCCAGGCCCAGACCCAGGCTGGTGCGGGAGCTTCCCCCTCCTGCCCTGCTGCCTCCAGCAGGGATCTACATGCATCAAATACCGACTTCATTTCTCAGTGTGAAGTGCTGTGCATCCCCGGCACAGCCAAATAATAATGTTTACAAAAACGTGCAGTGGACAAAATTAAGTCCTGGCTGCGTTACGGTGAGTCATGGCGTGGAGCAGGAGAAAGGGGCCAGGTTGAAAACAAACACTGTGACCAGTTGATAATTCCTTGGAGGCGAATGTTTTTACAAGTTAATTTTTAAATTGTTTTCAATAGCCGCTTAACTAGTTTAGGAGCTGGAAGCAGCAGGGGAGTCACCTTGTGAAGCTGAGGCACCTCGGCCTTCCCCAGAGGCCAGCATTGTGAGTACGCAGGTGCCATCACCACGGGTGCCATCACCACAGGTGCCATCACCTCGGGTACCACCACACGGGTACCATCACCATGGCTCCGCATCATGGAGCACTTCCTGTGTGCCGGGTTCTTTACTCAAGGCGTGGTGTTTGTACAGCCCTATGGAGCTGCTGCTTGATTTCGGTTTCACAGAGAAGGAAACTGAATAGGGAATTTGCTACCTGCTCAAGTTGCGCACGGGGTAGGTTTGGAGTCCACCACTGCCTCGCCAGTTGGTCTTTGCCTGAGCCCAAAAGAAATACCAGCTTGTCTCTCTCTGGGGTGCTGGGGAGCCACTGAAGGGGAGGGATCGGGTTTGAGTTTGCGAAGACAGCCCTGCCCTCGGGAGCCCAGGGCGAGGCGGATGGCTTTGCAGGAAGGCCTGGTCTCCGCCCAGCGCCAGCCCAGGTGGCCTCCCTTGCATGGTCACAACTGCCCTCCCAGTACAGGGTTTTGGGAACAACTCAGTGGTCACGCATGGCCGAGCCTGGCACACTGTGGCCGTCGCAAATGGCAGCAATTATCCCATGGCCGCTTCGGGCTCCACTCTGGGCTGGCTGCCTGGGTGACCTCCTTGATGTCCCTGTTGGTTCCAGGGGAGGGGGGCTGGATGCTCCCCGCCCACGCTGGCGTCGGGTCTGCCAGCTACTCTGCTCCCAGATAATCACTTCCGAACCCGGGGGCCCATGTCGGTGGCGGCGGCTCTCTGATTTCCCAGTGACAGTGGCCTTTCTTCTCGGAGGCCCCCGCCTGGCCAGCGCTCCCAGGGATCCGAACCCCGCCGTTCTCACAGAAATATGTCTCTAATAGCCACTGGGACACTGGCTGACAGACGGGCCGTGAACTTCCCGCGGTCCAAGTGCAGAGCTCAGGAGACAAAGGGTTTTCAGAGCCGTCGGGCAGCGCCCCGGCCCTGCGTCCTCTTCCCAGGCCCTCCCTGGCCTCCGGCCCCTTTGTTTAGGGTTCAAGACCAGAGGCTGCCAAGTTTCTGACTGAAGCTTTTGCTCTGCGCTGGCGGTCAACATCTTAATAGCTCAACAAGCTGAAAAAAAAAAGCAGAAAAGCAAAAGGGACACTCAGAAGGGGACGGAACAGCACAATTAGGCGTTCACTCGGCAGCCGCAGGGCAGGGGTGAGGCGGGATTTCAGGGGCACGGGAAAGAGACTCTATTTTTAAAGCCGCAGATAATTCCGGGCTTCCTGCTGCCTGCCAGGGAGTGGGGCTCGCGGGGAGGAAAATGTCACCAGCCTTCAGACGCTGCGGAAGGAGCTGGCCGAGGAAGCGCGGTCCCCTGCCTGGGAGGCGCTGTGCATGGTAATTTCCTGCGCAGCGGACCTCGATCCGCTCACTGGTTCGCCTCTCCTCTGTGTGGCCGTGGTGGCCGCTGCCCGCTGCCTGTGTGGCCTTTCGGGGTGCAAGGCAAGAGTTGCGCACAGGACCCCGGGTTCGGTTCTGGCTGGGAGTTCCGGTGAGGGGTCCTGGCCTGACCCTGACCTTCCGCATCGCCCTGAGGACGAGCGGGCACGGGGAGGGGAAGTGTGCCGAGGGAGGCCCGGGCCGGGGAGACTGCCCTGCAGGAATGAAGCCGCGGTGGCTGCCCCGGCGCAGCTGGGAAAATGAAACGGACACGGCCTGGCCAGCTGCCTCTTGCTGGGTGCCCTCATCCTGGTGGGCTTGACACCTGCACAGGGGGCGGGGAAGCAACAGGCCCTACGAAGAAACATTAAGTAGGGTGAAGGGGTCAGGGTTCAGGTAGGGTGGTCAGGAATGGTCTAGCTGAGGAAGTGGCATTTCAGCTTAGACCCGAAGGTGGTGGAAGAGGACGAGTCACGTGGACGTGGGGAGAGCTCATTCCAGGCAGGAGGGTTTGCGGGCGCAAAGGCCCTGCGGTAGGAAGCAGTATGATACATATGAGGACCAGCAAGAAAGGCACAGAGCTGGAGGGGAGTGAGCGAGAGAGCACAGGAGGATCTGAGGGCAGAAAGGCGGCAGGTGGGGAGGGTAGGCTGCAGGACCCTGGAGCTGTGCTAAGGGCTGTGGCTGTCAGACGCAGGAGGGATTGGAAGACCCCGAAACAGAGACCAGCCAGCCTTCGTTTCCCAGCAACCATCCCCCCACTTTCCAGGATCCCAGGGACCTGTCAGGGAGAAGCACCTTGTCATCCTGCTCCCCTTGAGTGACAGTTTGGGACCTTGTCTTGGCCCATGAGGTGTGAAGAGAAGGTTCTAGAAGGCTCTGGAAGTGTCTTTTCCATCTTCCCGGAGAGAAAAGACACTGATTCCTCTGCCCTGCAGGCTGAAAGAGGAAGCGCAGAGCCTCCATGGCTGCTGGCTGAAAGCCATCGTCGTCACAAGGGAGCTGAGTTTTGGGATGAGTGTAGTGAAGACCCTGAAACCGAACAGGGCACCAGGGAGGGTCCCAGTGACGGAGCCCGTCCTCCTCCAGATGTCATGTTCCATGGGCCAGTGGGGGTCCTCTGCTGTTCTGAGAGGGGTTTTCCGTCACATTCAGATCAATACAGTCACACAGCCATGGGGCGTCTTCTCCCCGCTCCCCACACTGGGCTGAAAGCACAGGTTCCAGCATAGACAGAGAGGGAATAGGTCCAGCCTGCCCACGTCAGAGCTGTGTGGCCTCGGGCAGGTGACTTAACCTTTCTGAGCACTGATTTTCTTTCCCTGGCCCTGGGGATGATAGTATCTCCTCCCCTACGGGACTACGGTTGTAGGATTCGGTGGCTAGGCCACAGCGCTTGGCACACGGCCAGCGTTCTGGTTGAGTTAGGGTTGATTTCCATCACGATTTCTGCACACTGACAGTTCTGCCACACTCAGGGGTCTGCGGGGGCTGGGCCATCACGGGAAGGGCACATCCTGGATGCGCTGGCAAGGGAGCAAGCCAGTGGCCCTTTGGTTTCTCTCCAGAACAAGTCCCTGCAGCCTCTGGGGACCGGCGTGTCGGTGGGCATGCTCCCAGGGATATCTCTGAGGTCCCCACTGCCCCTGTCACAGGGGACAGTGCCTGCCAAAGCCACAGTACGACCTGGGGACGCTGGGGCTTCAGGTGGAAGGGATAATGCCTTTCAGTGGATGAGTTAATTGTTTTCTGAGAGGAGCTGAAGCAGGGGGGCCCACACGACTCTCCTCTCCAGGGTGATTACACATTCCACATCCTGCACCCGGCTTTGTGGAGTAACTGAGCTTTCCCCGCCTTTTGTATTCCAGCCACTGCTTTAGGTGCTGGGAACAGAGTGGTGAAAGACACAGAGAAAAAAAAATCCAAATATAGACGTTTTTCTCCTCTGGGACATCCAATTAAATGCTTCAAGATTAAACAAGTAGAAAGTAAACACACAACCCTTTTTCCCCATGAAAATGGAAAAAGCCACAGTGGAAAATCAGGAAAAGCAGAAAGAAGAAAAATCATCCAAAGTTCTCTCCCGCAGAGACGACCGCAGTGACCACTTCACTGTGTTCTCTTTAACTCATGGATGCATTTTATGTACCATCAAGGTGATTCTGTGTATGTAGTGCTTTTAACCATTTTATTGTGAAACAAAAAAGACCCAGGAAACCATGCCAGACAGCAGTACAGTTGAGAGAGTTCCAGTAAGGCCCTTGGGACCACCCTTGGATCAAGAAATGGAGCTCTGCTTTGCTTTCTACCCCTAAAGATCCTCCTGCCTCAACAGCCCAGCCCTCTCCTCCAAGGGTAACCATTGTCCCGACTTCCACAGCAATTCTTTATTGGTTTCTTTGTACTTTCATTCTTTTGGTTTATATTCCTGGCCTCTATAGCTTGTTTTTACCTATTTTACAAAAAGTTTTATGTCTTCTAAATTTCTCTATACCTACAATTTTCTCTTCTACCTTCCTATTATCCCCACCCCATAGTTTATAGCACTCTAGTGAGAACCTAAGGGAATTGGCTGGTTGGAAACTCTGGGCTCAGCTTAATATGTTCCTTCACCCTCTGTATGTTGTGCACATTGTTGGCTGGCCCAGAGGTTTGATTGTATTCAGGTTCCATCCCTTTGTTGAGACCACAGATACTTGGCTCTTTCATTGACAGGAGTGCCAGGTCTGATGTCCTTTTCTTTTTGAACTTAGCAGCTATTGATGCTCTGTGCTTTGATCCATTAATTCACTGGGGGTTGCAAAATGGTCGTATTCTAATTCTATTGCTACTTTTTCATTTATTAGCTGGAGTATTTTTATAAAAAGATATGTCCTCTCATCGACTCTTTGACTGCTCAGTGGTAATGGAAGAAGTCCAGTAGAGACAGGTAGGATCCATGTTCCATTTTTTTCTCTTCAAGCTTCAGTTTTTAAAATAATGAGTTAATTACCTATCATTCTCCAAAGATGACTAAGTGTTGCCTTTTAAATATCGATGTGAACTCATAGATCAAAACATATTTGATTGGGTTTAATTAATTACAAGTGGATTCCTTTTTTGATGCTTGAATAATTGACTTACAAGTCACTTACTGTTTTTGCCTAAAGTCTAATGGAATTTTTTTTTTTTTTTTGGTATGGGGAATTGAACTCACAACCTCGTGCTGTGCCACTGAGCTATATCCCTGGCACCTGCAATGGATTTTTTTAAGTTTATAATTTTACTTTAGAATGTGACTCACCAATATCTGGGTTGATATTCTCAGGTACTTATAATGTGTGCTCTTGTAGGGGTAAATTATCACAGTATACAATGAAAATCATTCTTTGTGTCATACATTTCTACCAGTTTTGACAGTCACATAGCCATTACCATAAGCAAGATAGAAAAAAAATCACATCACTCCTTCAATATGTGTATTCAAATGTTTGTATTCTTGGCAAAGCTTTCCTGAGCACTGCTTCCTGTGTTGGTTCTGTTTTTTTACTTTGGTGGTAGCTTATGGGGACTCCCATTATATGTGCATTAGACCTTCTTTGTCAATCTTCAATATTTGTCATGTTTTCCTGAAATCCCTTTTACCTTTTCCTTTCTTTCCCCTTCTTTTTTTATTTCAGATATTTGTGGTGACTACATATTCAAGTTCCCTATTCTTTTTTTCTGTCTCCTCTAATCTATACTTAATCTCATCCAGCATATTTTTCATATCAGATGCTATTTTTATCTCCAGAAGTTTGATTTGGGTTCTTTTTATGTTTATCTTCACAATGGTCTCCTCTAACTTCTTAAGCACATAGAATGTAGTTATCAAAATGTTTCTAATATCATCTATTCATTATATCATTTTTGCCTATTGATTAGTTTTTTTCATGATATGATTGCTTTTAAAATTAGAATTACAAATTTTACCTACTGTGCGTACAAAATAGTTTTGTATTCCTTTAATTCATGAACTTTATGGAGGAACACAATAAAATTCAGGAGGGAGGAATGCAAATAGTTTAATCTTATTGAGGTTTGCCTTCCATCTTTGTTAGATGAGAATGGGATGCTCACTGTGCCCCAGTGGTTGAGGTACTAATGCTCCAAGTGCTCCAGCCAACGTTCCCTGCATTAGAGATCTTTATATTCTGGCTGGTGTGAGCACAAATCATTTTCACTTCCTAGTGAACTCCATGAATTGTTCTTCCCACTCCTTTTGGGGGATTCTTTCTTTAGATTTGGATCATTTCCTCAGATTCATAAACAGATCAGTATGTATTTGAAGACTTGAGAGAAATCCTTTGTAGAGTTCTGGAGTTTTCTTTCTGGGTGGTCCTCCCCTCTCTGGCACGCTGCTAGCCATTCCAGCCATCTTGACCTCCATGAAGCTTCAATTTTGTCTTCTTTTCTCGACTCGAGATGGTACAGTTTAAATATGAGGTTTATCCCAAAGACTCATACAGTGTGAGCTTGCTCCTCAATGCAGTGTTGTTCAAAGACTGGGTCTAGAGAAGCAATTGTATCATAAGGGTGCTGACCTTATCAATGAAGTAAACTATTGATGAGCCTATAGCTGAATAGGCTATAGGAAAGTGAGGCTCAACTGGAGGACTAGGTCACTGATGGTGTGCCTTTGGAGGGTATGTCATTCCCAGCACTTTCTTCTCTGGCTCTCTTCCTGTTTTCTATGCTTTCTGGCTGCTATGAGATAAGCAGCTTTCTTCCACCATGATGTTTCTACCTTGAAGTCAGTTGACCATGGACTGAAAACTGTGAAGTCGTAAGTCAAAATGAATCCTTCCTCCTTTAGGTTGTATGTCAGGTATTTTGCCAGTGATGAAAAGCTGACCATACATGGGAGGCCCACCACACGGTTTGGGACAGTGCCTGGAAGCTCTTCAGGCAGTGGGCTGGTGCAGCAAGCACCTCCCTTGCTTATTTTTCCCTTCCCTTCCCTTTGGAATCACTGCCCTATGGTGTTTGTTTTCCGAAGCCTACAATTTATTGTTTCAACTATTTGTTTGGCTTTTTAGTTGTTTGAGGCAAGAGCATAAATTTGTTCTTTTTTGCCATCTTGGCTCATTATTTCTGAGTTTTAAATTTTTTCTGTTTCTCACCTTCTGTTTTTCTCAAGGCATCATTGGCTGCATCTGTTCCTGTGTGCGTTTCTTCTAGTTCAGCCTTTAGTGATGATTTTTCCCCCCTTTTGTTTCTAGTTTCTTCCTGAGCTCTTAAAATTCTGATTTACATGGTTTCACCTCATTTTCTTTATACATTTTGGGTTCTTTCTGAAGTAGGAGGTCATGCTGGCATGCTTCCCTTCCCATGGTGTTGTGTCCCACTGTATTGTAACTGCAGGGGATTGGAGCATAGCATCTTCTTATTACTCACTTGTACACCAGATTAGGTCCCCAAACTTTCAGGAAGAGGTGGGGTTCCTAGTTCATCCTTTTCAGTTTCTTCCAGATAGTGTTAAAGATGGGGGCAATTTGGTCTGGGGGTTTAATTCAGCGGTAGAGTACTTGCCTAGCATGGGCTGGTCACTGGGTTCCATAAATAAACAAATAAATGAAATAAAGATGGTAGTAGCATCTTGCCCTCTGAGAATTGACAGACCTGTTATCTACCCCACTTTTATACAGGCCTTCTGTTTCTTGTCCCTCCTGCCCCTGGTATGGAGTATAAAGAAAGAGGGAGGAGGCCAGGAACCAAATACTATCCCCCCAAGAGTCACGCCTCCGTGACCCACCCAGACACGCCAAGAAGTGTGCTCTACTAAACCCTTGGGTGGCTCTAAGGAAAATCAAGTTGATACTCGAACTTAACTGTCACACTGGGATATCTTGTAACTTATTTTTGTTAATGTCTCCGCATATGGAGCTATTTTCCAGATTTTTGCTATCATAAAAATACAGTGCTAGAGAGAGTTCTACATAAATCTTAGTCTTTAGCTTTGTTTTCTAAGGCTGTATAGATAGATGCCTAGATCCTCAGTTACTGGGCCCGAGGTTCCAAACCACCTCTGAGCCACTAGCCCAGTTTATAACTGGGGAAAATGAGACTTAGAGGAGAAAAAAACATGTTAAACTTAGGTTTCTAACCACCAGGGCCTTTGATTTCACTGTTTCCACTGTGGGCAGCACAATGCTTGTCCTTGTTGCGTGGGGGATAAATACGCCCCCGACACTCACTTCCTGTTGATGAGCAGGAAAGGGGCCTGTTCTCCTCATCTGACCAGTAGTGCACCCTCACCCTGCCCTCCTGGCTGGCTGGATTCAGTCCAAGGCCACCAGAGTCACCGTGGAGCTGAGCCAACAGGAGTGGGATTAGCGGTGCCGAGCGTGAAGAAAGGGACAGGACACGGGAGACACTTTCTGCCCACAGCTCTTCTCCCCGTTGTGTCCCAGGCTGCAGCATCACCCACCCCATCACCTTGGCCACGTGTGACTCGCCTGAGGGATCGCACCGCACAGCTCACCCTGCCTCTTCCTTCTCTACTCAACCTTCCGTCCTGACGGTCGTCCGCGTTTGTCCCTGATGGCGTCAGTCTTTCTTCTGACAGGCGGGTACTTTGCTTAGATCAGGTTGATTCACCAGTGCGCACCCTCTGTGGCCTGCGATTCTGTCACTGTGTCAGTGCATGACTCTGAACTTCTCTCTGCGAGCGTGGGAGACACTCTGCCTTTGGGTCTCCCTTGGAGTGGAGTCCTGAGCCATAGGACACATGCACACTCAGGGTTACCAGCTGGCTCTTGAAAATAACTAGTCCAGTCCTGAAGGCACCACTAGCACACGAGGGATCCCCGCTCCTTGGCTCTGATGGCAAGCGACTTTGAGGTCAGCCCTAATGAAAATGAACCATTCTGGGCGTGGAGTAGTGACATATTCCTGTATTCCCCCTTGTGTTTTTTACCACTGAAGAGAGCCTCCCTCTGGTTTTCCAGTGTTTCTCTCTGACGCTAGCCATGGTCTCTCTCTTGATTGTCTCCTTTTTCTTGTTGATTTTGCAGCATTTTCCTAAATACTGTCATATTAATTTTTGTTAGAAATTGCAAATACTCCCTCAATCTGTCACTTATTGCTGTCTCTGTGATGTTCTTAGCTGAGCAAAAATATTTAACTTTAATGTGGTCAAATCCAAGAAATCCTCTTGTGTATTTTCTTTTCCGCATCCTGTTTTAAAATTCCTTCTCTACTCCCACGTCCTAATGGGAATTCTCCTGCGTTTTGTTCTCACAATTTGAAAGCTTTGCCTCGTTTGCAAGGCTTGTTAGTCCTTTATCATTTTTGTATGTGATACAAAGTATAGACTGAATTTTAAAAATCTGAATGTCGAGCCAAATTTCTCAACGTCGTTTAGTTCCTTCTTCACGAATGTTTGTGGCTCTGTCTTGAGTCTGTTTCTGAGCTTTTCTTTTTCTTCCACTGCTGAATTCCTTAATTTCTGTGCTATACCAAATAATTTAAATTATTATCACTCTGTAGTGTACTGCGAGTATCATAGCACGATTTATTTTTGCAAATTACTTTATCTCTTTGTGCTTTGATGTTCCTTCTAAATTCCATTTGCCTCATTTCATTCCTACCCCGAATGCTACTGAGATTGTTGATGGCCATTGTATTAAATTTCCTGAAATTCCCAGGGAGATGGGTGTCTCCACAGCCTTAGCACCTCCTCTCCTGTTGTGTCCTATCACTAGGCAGGTGTTCTTTTCTTGTTCTCTAACCAAGTCCTGAAATTCTCTCCACAAAGCTCCTCTGTATTTCTGTAGATTAATTTCTATATACCTTATGACTTTTGTCCTATGATGCATAGGTTCCTTTGCTTGCATGGCTATTTTTCTAATAGGACACGAGGTTGTGATCAACCATTGCTAGATATAACTGAGGTGAGTTTGTTTTATCCGAGTGCTTAGTGGTTTTTTTTTCTTTTCTAAATTAAAAAACATTTTGTTTGTTTTTTGTTTTTTGAGACAGGGTCTTGCTATGTAGCTCAGGCTGATCTCGATGTTACTATGCAGCTCAGGCTGGCCTTGAACTCACAGCAATCCTCCTGTCTCAGCCTCCTGAGTGCTGAGATTACAGGCATGCACCACTATGCCTGGCTTGGAGTGCTTAGCGTTGCTGGTGCTGCATTGTTCCTTTCCTCTCAGGATAGGTTTATCCAGGGCTGGCTCAGGGCAGGGAATGAAAAGCCAGGCAAGAGAGCTGGCTCTGAGGAAGAAGGACTCAGGCACAAAGGGCTAGCCCCATCGACAAGCCCTGGACAGCACCGGAGCTCAGATGTGCAGAGCTCTCTCCAGAGACAGTATGGCTTCACGCCAAGAGGTTAGAAGAACTTGGCCCTGATCCCTGACTTCTCCACTAACTAGTAGTGCGACCCGGTTTAATTATTCAGCATCTCTCTGCCTGGTCTCTGTACCTGCAAGGTGGGAATAACGACTACACCGGCTGATCCAGCTTGCGTGGAGGTGGTGTGATGCCGGACACTTGGCAAATGTGTAGCATGACCATTTCGGCATACCGAGGGGAGAATCAGAGGCTTGGAACTTCTTTGCTGGGGTGCTCAGACGCTGACCACCTGGGGGCCAGACAGATGGGCTGGAGCAGGGCAGCTGTGGCTGCACCACCTTTGCTTGAGTTTCCAGGGCCGGTCACCTCCTCCGGGCCCTCCTGGCAGCCCGTGGGCCAACTTCCTGGAATTGAATAGAAAGTGCTGACCAACCACATCAAGAAGAGAAGCATGGTTTTCCACTAGATTCTTTTTCTTCTTAAAAATTCCTTATTAAAATCAAGATACACTTTAAGAAATTCCATAGGCTTGCTTAATAGAAGCGTTCATTTTAATACAGAAACGTAAACATGGACATACAGAGGACTACCCCCCAACCTTTCCTCTTCTGACTTTGAGTCCTTTTCCATTTTCACTGTCACTGTAACTCTCAGAGTCAGGAAACGCTGTGCAAACTTTACAAGGCCTTTTAAACCCAGAGATTACGTCAGAAAAATTTAGAAATTATCAGTCCCTGGAAAGTCCCTCCGTGGGTGCTGAACCAATAAACTTCCAAAGGACTCACCTGCCTCTCCAGACTTCAGTCTTTCTCTTTCATGCCCCCTGGCAGTGACAAGAGGGGTCCTTATTCCCTTGCCCATTGCTCTATTTGTTCAGTGTGTGTTTATGGAGAACTTGCTACGTGCTGTTCACTGGCTGGTACTAAGGATACAGAAGGAGCAGAGCAGATCAGATATAGTTCCCACAAGAAATGGAAGCCAGATGTGGTGGCACACACTTGTAATCCCAGCACTCGGGAAGCTGAGGCAGGAGAATTTTTGCAAGTTTGAGACCTGGGCTATAAAGTGAGCTCAAGTCCAGCCTGAACTGTACAGTGAGACCCTGTCTCAAAAAAAAAAAAAAAAAAAAAAAAAAAAAAAAAAAAAAACAAAGAAAGAAAGAAAGAAAGAAAAAGAAATATGTGAAATACGTAACCCGCGTTCATCACAATGGGAAGAGGAAGTGGATTAGGGAGAGAATGCCGGGGGCTCTCAGTCGAGGTGGGGTTTAAGCTGATGCTGATGGAGCAGAAGGATCCAATCATGCCAGGAACAGGGTGAGGGTAGAAGGGAATTCGAGGCAGAGAGGATGTCTTGACCACACATCCTGAGGCAGGAAACGGGGCTGGACCTCAGCCCGAGTGCGGGCCCTGTGTGCAAAGAGGAGAGCGAAAGGGGCCCTTGGGGGCTGATCCTGGATTTTGATCTTCATCAAGAATTAAGAGAGACCATCGAAAGGGTGTACGGAGGAGAGTAAAACAATGAGTTAATGGTCTGCCAAGATCAGCTGCAGTGTGGAGGATGGAGTGGAAAAGGGAAGGAAGCAGCGAGGCCAGCCAAGCAGGAGAGGAGAGGCCGGCTGGAGCAGGGCCAGGGGGAAGGGAAGGCTGTGTAGGCCTGGGAGGAGGGGACTGAGGTGATGGAGCGCCGAGCTAGGGGCAGGAGCCCGGCTTCCGTCCTGGGGTTCCCCTGTGGTCCGGTGGAGGGACTCGGGCATCCCACATTTCCTCTTGTTCTCGGTTTCCCATCTGCAAAATGCAGGGCAGGTTGTGGAAGAGGCCACTGTTACCTTGGCTTCAGCCAAACACCGTCCACCTCTAGCTCTGCTGCTGCTGGGGAGCAGAGGCAGTCTTCAGTCACCCAGCAGGTGCTTGCTCAAAACAACTGCTCTGAGCTGAACTCCGTGGAATGTCTGGGTCTCTCCTAAAAGGCACTGCAGTCCTTTTCCAAACTGTACCATCGCTTGAGTTTCAAAAACACGTATCAACAGAGCTCAACAGTTCAATAACTAAAGGAATTAAAAGCTTATCAATTTTACTCCTGAAAACACCAAATTATTCAAGATGCCTTTGATAAAAAGTAGCAGCTGGGCATGGTGGCACAGGCCTGTAATCTCAGCACTTTGGGAGGCTGAGGTAGGGGGATCATGGGTTCAGTCCCAGAGTGGACAACTTAATGACTTGGTATGACCCAGTTTCAACATTTTTTGAAAAAGAGGCGAGAGGTGCTGGGAATGTAGCCCAGTGCAAAGGTCCTGGATTTAATTCCCATTAGATTACCCAAGAAGTTACCCAAACATGGTGAATAAACCCACAAAAAGACAGCTTCACCACTCAGAAGTATAGTAAACTCTAATGGTTTCACTATACTAATATCTACTGCTTTCATTGTGTGAATGTTGGATTTTTAATTATTTATAATTTTTGATGCACAAAGGACAGAGATATTCAGCAAATTTTTCACTGTAGCATGCTGAGCCAGTTCCCACACGATGCTTGGAACCTAGCAGGGGATCAGAGGATCTTTGCTGAAAGACCAGACGGATTCTAAGAACTTCTCTCCCTGTCTTGTGGAATGCTTGCCACAAACGACCTTGCACCGGGTACTGAGTGGCCTCCTGCAGGGTATAAAGCTAGGAAGAGTCAGCCAGATCAGACTGTAATCTGAGGAGATTACAAGTAAGGTTTGCTGGTCCTTCCCAATTCCTTCCTCACAAACAGTCTGAAACATCATGTCCAAGGCACGTAATGGAGTAAGTTCCTGGAAGCTAAAGGCCATGACTTGGGTGTCTTTGTGTTCACTGCCTTAGCACATGATTGATGTCTTCATGTGTCCCGTGAATGCACAGAGAGATACTTGGATGGTTGGATGCATGCACGCATGGGTAGTTGGATATACCCATAAATGGATAAATGGATATGTGGATGAGAAGATGGATAAAAGCATAGATGGATAGGTAGGTTGATGAATGAGTGAATGGATGGATGGATGCATAGATGGATGGATGGATGCATGCATGGATGGATGGATAGATGGATGGATAGATGCATGGATGGATGCATGGATGGATGGATGGATGGATGGATAGATGCATGGATGGATGCATGGATGGATGGACGGATGGATGGATGGATAGATGCATGGATGGATGGGTGCATGATGGATGCATGGAGAGTTGGGTGAATGGAACCAGACTTGGTTGGTTGTTATGTAAGTATGGAGAAATGGATAGGTAGATGGAAAGATGGATCATGAACAGATGGATGGGTTAATGCATGAGTAGGTGGGTGAATGGATAGATTTGGTACAAGAATAGCCTTTCTGCAAGAAATATTTCCTGGAAATTGTTGGCTTTCTCTAGGTTTTCCAAGTGTGGCAGTGTAAGACACAGCTGGAGAGAATGTAACTTGCTTTATTATAAACAGGGCAGGAGAGGAAAAGCAGAGTCAAATCAGTTGCCAAGGGTGGCATGCATTTTCATCAAATTAACTGCTAACTTTAAAAGTAGGGTTATTGGCCTCAAAACCCCTGATTGACGTGTTTTGAAATTTTGTTGTAGTTTTTTTTCTTTTCTTTTCTTTTTATCCTAGAAATAAAAATGGATTTGGAAAAGAAATCCAGATTGCTTAGCTGGAATACTTCTAGGCTGTGGCCACACTGGACCCACATTCCTGCCTGTAAATGGGCTGCTGGAGCTGAATGTGGGTCATCTCCATTTGCGGAGCTATAGTTTGTCCCCCGCCCCATTTCCTAATCACAAGAGAATTAGCCATCTCTGGAGTGAGTTTGGCAATCAGAGAGCTCTGGTTCAAGTCTAATCCCATCGTATCTCCTGTGTGACCTTAGGTGAGTCACTTCCCCTCCTGCTCCTGGGTAGGGCAAGGGGACCTGAGGGCATTCGGAGCAGCTTTTCTTGGGGTGCATCCCTCTTGCCAGCCATTGCTCCTTGCTTCATCTTGATCCCTCGTCTCTGATTTGAGGTTGATAACCGTGGCAGGCACTGTTATTATTAAGCATGCCGAGTC
>RJWM01021210.1:0-35713 GCA_004363535.1 Dasyprocta punctata | reverse complement strand
CCCTTCATTCAGGCCTCCCCACCCCCATTACCCATTACCTTCTTTCTGTACTAAAACCTGTACTTCTCTCCCCACTTCTTTGGCTTCCCAGTTCAATCTATTACAGTCTCTGAGCTCACCACTCCTCTGTCAAAAATCATTATCTTCCCACCATTGAATCCAGTGGCTAATTTTCTATACTACTTACTGTGCCAATTGTGTTTGAACCTATTGCTCACTCTGTCTTGAAACCATTCACTCTCTGGTGACTGAAATGCTACTCCCCCTATGTCATTGTGGGTCCCCACCTTGGACACCTCTTCCACCCACCAACTCATCTTTGGGTTCCCTGTGTCTCAATCCTGATGCTATTGCTTTTTGCATTCTTCACAATGTCTTTGTACAATAGCATCCATTGATGAAGTTTTCATTGACTCCTACATTCCGACAACTCCCAAATTTATACCTCTACCCGGGAATTTCTTCCTGAATGTGAGATTTGCATAGACAACTGCATGCTGGACATTTCCATTTGGGACTTGCCACAGGTGCCTCAAACTAGACCTGTCAGAAACTTACCTCATCATCTCCACCCTGGCCCCAGCCCTGTCCCTCCTGTGATCTCCACCTTAGTCAAAAGCACCACCATCCACCTGTCTAGGCAAGCAGGACACCTGGAGTCATCCTTGGCTCCACCCTTCCTTCAGCAATCTACCTCTAAGGCCTACTCTACGTTGCCTTTTCTTTTTAAATCTCTCCTATACCTGCCAACTATTTTGTGTTATTGCTTATCTGAACATCAATATTATCACAATCTCCTAACTGGATTCCTGGTTCCAGATTTTTCTATTCTCACATCCATTCCCCAGTATAGCTGTGAAAGCAATCTGTCTAAACTCAGATCTTTCCATGTAACTCTCCCACTTGCCTATGGATAAGGTTCAAAATTCTTGGCATGACCCACTAGGCCTCCCATGACTTAGCCCCTATTCATTTGCCAGCATCAGTACCTGTCACTCTGTCTCGTATACTTATTACCTGTTAGTCAGTTTCTGCTCACGCCATGCTGTTTCACACCTCCATACTTCTCTCCTCCAGAAACATCCACCTCCACCCTCCCCCATCCTTCAAAACAGCTCATCTACTGTTTTCCCCAAAGAGCACTGTTGCCTTCCCCTGTACTTCTAAGGCATCCTCTGCTTCTCTCTACCTTAGCAATCACCCATTGCTTCGCAATTATCCACTGATAGATTACTTTCTAACACCAAACCAAAAGCTATTTCGAAGGAAGGATCAGCTACTGGTCTTTGTGCCCTTCCTCCCCTCAAAACATAGTGCAGTACCTGATACATATTACACCCGCAAAAAAAAATCCTGGAATTGATTAATTCTCACAGCAGGGGTGTAAGGCAAGTATTGCAAATGAAAAAAAACCAAGACAGCAGGTCACCTGCTGGGAGGCTGGCTGAACAGAAATGATTTGAAACTAACTCTTGTGACCAAACTCCTTCAAGTACAGCTTGGAAAACATGACCCAAGCACAGAGATGGAGATGAGAATGAAAAGTTAGGGTGCCAATCCAGGGAGCCCAGGTCTATACAAGGAGTCTAGAAAATTAATGGCAGCAGAATTTGGAAGGAGGGTGAGGAGACAAAGGCTATGGGCTTGTGGCCTTGGCATTACTGGTTCTAATCAGTGCCTAAATCTAGATGCTGAGTCTGAGCTGGCCGACATGTCTACAAATACTCACACCTCTGCTGTGTAGCCACCTTCGGCTCTGCTTGCTGAGCAAGCTAATACCACTGTCTTGGGAACAAATTTCTAGGAATTCCTGGTATAGATCCAGACTGGGGATAACCAGAGGATATTAGAAGATAAATTAATATGGACATTAGCTGAAATGTCTTTTGGTCTCTCCTTAGGGGACCCTGTCCCACTCCCATTCACCATCCCACAACCTTTCCTTCCAACCAAAAACCAGAAGACAGACAATCAGGGGAGCCAAAAGCCAGAGGCATGAGACAGGTCAAGAATGGGTCAGGGCGAGGAATGCAGAGAATGAAGGGAACACTCTGAGATAGCAGCGAGAGAGGAGGACTGATAGGCACAGCTAAAAGTACCCACACGTGGGTGCCTCAGAGCACAGCCCGCCCCTGCACATTCTTCTCCAGAGCTCCTAAGCTGGAAGGCGATCACATCTGGACAAGGAAGACCAAAGGACATAGAGTTAGAGTAGTTTCATGTTTAGAAAACACAAGAGGGGGCAGCAAAGATGTAGAGTACAAAAGATAAAGATAGGACTCCCATGTCAAACAGAGGCGACAGCCAGAATGACCTCATTCACAGGGAAACTGGCAGCATCCAGAGCAAGAGCACCCTTCCCTCTGCCTTTCCTTGAATCTCCATGGGCCAGACCAACCTATCACCTCACCAGAAGGCTCTGGGAATGGAAGTGCTCATGTCCTTCCTGGGGAAGAGGGAGGGACCCGGAGCCTGCAAGGAGCCACGGCCCTCCTCACATTCTTCATTCTGCAGTGGAGTCTCTAGGCACCAGCTCCCCACCCTGTTTCTGCTCTGCAGATTGAGATAAGGGCCTTTCGGTTACAAAGTTTCACAAGAAAATGGAACTTGTTGTCCTCCTTTTCCACTTCCCCTTATTTGGCTCAGCTGGGTGGAAGATTCATTACCTGCTGGGCGAGCCACATCACGGTGCCCAGTTGAAGCACATGTAGTCCTGACTCACCTTGCGTTGCTCAAGGAGGGACAAAGCCAGGCAAACAGAGTTCCCCTCTGGAGGAGGCGTGGGCAGCTCCCAGGCACCACCTCAGTGGCATGTCTCCAGCAATAATAAGGAAACAAAGCAGGCATTGAGTGCTTTCTCTGGGCAAGACATTGTATTTTGCCTATATTTTCTCCTCTAAAGCTCCCAACAGCCTTGTGGGGCACGTGGTACCATTATCTCATGGATGAGGAAACAGGGCAGTTCCTGACATTGGTTAGAGGTCACACAGGTGGCAGATGGAGAGGCAGGGATACAACACAGATGTTTCTTCTCAACTTCACAGATCCAGCTGTCACCCACCATTCAAATGAGCCATCTTTCTTACCCCTGCACACATCTTCCTTCTCATTGGATGGACTCTGATGTTTTCCTTCTGACAGCTGCTCAAATTGTCTAAATGCTGTAATTTTTCCAGGTAGTGTAAGAAAGGTAAGGTAAGGAATCACTCTTACTCAGTGGCACAGCACCTGCCTGGCAAGCACAAGGTCCTGAGTCTGACTCCTGGTATAAAAAAAAAATAAAATAAAATAAAAACTTTTTCTTAAATTTTAAAGAGAATAAAACCAAACCAAATAAAGCAGAATAGAGCCAATCAAAACAAAACACTGAGAGCCAGGCATGGTGGCGCACACTTTTAACCCCAGCACTCGGGAGGCTGAGGCAGGAGGACTGTTGTGAGTTCAAGACCAGCCTGGGCTACAAAGTGAGTTTAAGGCCAGCCTGAACTACATAGTGAGACCCTGTCTCAAAAAATAGTGCCAGAGACTTAGCTCAGTGACCTAAGTGCCTGTCTGCCAGGCACAAGGTTGTGAGTTTGAGCCCCAGTACAAAAAAAAAAAAAAAAAAAAAAAAAAAAAAAAAAAAAAAAAAAAAAAAAAAAAAAAAAAAAAAAAAAAAAAAAAAAAAAAAAAAAAAAAAAAAACAGTGAATGCAATACAGGACTTCAAAACAAGATAATAGGAAATCAACAATGGCTACCATAATGCCTCTTCTTATCTTCAAAGTAGCTGCTTATACCATCAGACATAATAAAATCAGTCAAAACAAAACAATGAAAGTGATACAGTTTCAAAACAAGATAATAGAAAATCAGTAATGGCAACCATAATATATCTTGTTATCTTCAAAATAGCTGACTATACTATCAGACATAATAAAATCATACAAAACAAAACAGAATAAAACCAAACAAAACAGAACAATGAAAACAATACAGAACTTCAAAACAAGATAATAGGAAATTAACAGTGGCTACCACCTTCCCTTTTTAAACATTTCCCCCCCTCTCACTTTCACAATATCTATTGTACATTTTGGAGCCCACTAACTTCTTCAGTTTTTTACACTAGGGAGACAACATGATACTCACTCAAGTGAATTCAAACCCTTTCACCCATCAGCATGATCTCAAGTCGCATCCATTTACCTATGAGAGCCTCGTGATTATCTTTCTTTATAGCTGAGTAGCTTTCCATTGTATAAACATTCCATATCTTTCTTATCCATTCTGCAGTTGATGGGCAAGGTACCCCTGTTTTTTTCTGCTTTCCTGTCACAGGGAGCATTGTTCTCACTCCTTTGTTCTCTCTCCTTTGACTTTCAGTCTATGAATGTCCTTTTGTGTTAAATGTGGTTTTTGTATAAAGCATATTGATGGATTCTGCCTCCTGATTCACTCTGCCTGTGTTTCTTTTTATTGGTGAATTGAGGTCATCTATATTAATGGCTATGGCCAACATGAACTGGCTCATCTCTGCCTTGCTATTTTCCTGCCATTGATTCCCTACTTTTTCCCTCTGTTTAACTGCCTGGCCCACTTGGTGATCTCACTCTGCTGCTGTCCCTGGACCCATGGTCATTTTTATCTCTCTCTAGAATGTCCTTCAGTATTCTTTGTAGGGTTGATTTGGTAGGCATGAATTCCTTCAGTTGTTTTTTGTTATGGAACTATCTTATTTCTCCATTAATTTTGAAAGATAATTTTGCAGGGTACATCAATCTGGATTGAAAGTTGTTTTCTTTCAGGACTTGAAATCCTTCACTCCAAGATCTTCTTGACTTGATGGTTTGTGTTAAGAAGTCTATCATGATTCCAATGGATTTTCCTTTACAGGTGATCTGTTTCTTTCATCTAACAGTTTTTATATTCTGTTTTTGTGCTGAATTTCTGGGATCTTGATTATATGTCTGAGTGTATTTTGGTTATGGCTAGTTGGAGTTCTATATGCCTCACTTCTCTGTATGTCAGTTCATTTTCCCATGCTTGAGAAGTTTTCTTCTATTACTTCTGTAAATAGTCTTTCTATGTCATTTGTGTTGACTCCTGCTTTTTCACTGACATCTATCATTCTTAAATTATTTTTCTTTGCATCTTCTCACAGCTGTTGAATTGTTACTTCCTGGTTCCATGCTATTTTTAAGAGATTTTTTTTCACAATCACTAGCTACAATTCTGTCTTCAAGATCTGAGAGTCTATCTTAAGATTCTATCAAGGGGTTTTGCCACCTTTCAATGGAGTTTTTAATTTCCTGGATATCTCTTTGAACCTGTTTCATGTGTGTTCCAATTCTTCCCTATATTGTTCCTACAAGGTTTTCCTCATTTTCCTATACTCCTCTTTTTTTTAATCTATATCTTCTTTAGATACACTCAGCAACCCTTTTATTATGTTTGTTATTTCCTCTTTTACCTGAGATATTATTTATCATCTGATTTCTTTTACAGTCTCATGAAGTAGTTTCTTTACTTTAGTTGCCATCATCCCAGAAATTTCAGGTGTGCAGCTTCCAATTTATTCCATGTCTGTGTCTCCTGGACTGTGTGGGCTGGAGGCCAGAAGTTGCCTTTTGCTCTTTTGTCTTGATATTTCCTGATTTTCTCTGGACAAGCCATTTGTGGGATCTCAGACACTTCTTGTACTGGCTACCTGTCCACAGTGTAAGGAAATGAATTAGGCACCTGGGTTTCTCCTAAGCTAGCTTCCTGGGGAGACAGTGGAGCATGGGGAAGGCTTCTCCAGACATGTGTGGCTTCTCTGAGGCATGGCTGGCTTCAGGTCCCTGATGGCTCATTGGGCTCATGGGAGCAAGGTTGGTTGCTTCTTCTCCCAGCCCATGCTGGCTACAGTGCCCCATCAGTTTCCACACTTCACCTACAGTCTTACATTGTTACTGTTGCTTCAGGATCTTTTTGCACCACTAGCCCTACCTGTCCATTGTGTGCACCCTGGCTGGGATTCTACTGTGTCTCTGACTTTCTTGCTGCCCTCCAGTCCCTGAGTCCCATCAATGGAGGGAGCAGCCACATGACTCACATCCCTTTCTCACCAGTCACAGCAGCTCTGGTCAACGGCAGGGAGAGGAGCCCATCTCAGATCTGTTTCTCATCAGTCACCGCAGCTCTGTTCAATGGTGTAGGGTCAAGAATCACTTTTAATGGTGCTTTGGGAATGATATTTAGAACCTAAATGCTGACAAAGAGTTCAAAGCATCATGAGTATTTAAAAAAATTATTTATTGGTTTTTATTAAAATCGTTAACATTTTACATACCAAATAATTCATTGCCAGGGTTTCACAATCTCAGCACTACTGACATTTTGGGCTAGATAATGCTCTGTTGTGGGGTCCTCCTGTGCACTGCAGGCTCCTACCCACTAGGTGCCAGTAGCAACCCCAAACCCTCAGGGTGACAGCCAGAATGCCTCCCGCCACGCAGTACCTGATGTCCCCTGGGTGGCAAAATCACCCCCATGGTGAGCAAATAAAATGGTAGTATTTATCCCTTTAAAATAAGACATCAAAAAAGCTTACTTCTACCTACAGTAGCTCTTATTACTCACACTTAATAAATGAGAGTTCCTGAGAATTTCTTTTAAGGCCCCCAAGTATCAACTTTAGAAAATCAAGACAATCTTCCCATTATGTCTGAACCAAATCATTTTCTGCTTTTGCAGTGAGATGTTGTGAGCTAGTACAAGCCCATAGCCAATGAGCTCTGGGTTCAAATTCCTGCTCAAAGTTTAAAACCACTTTTTCTTACAAGGTAAACTAGAAATAAATATTTTATGTATAAATCTCAACTCCTTTACCTACTAGTTTTTGGTCAATATGCTCAATACCACCAAGTCTCAGTTCCAGTAAAATGGGGATGATAGTTTCTAGCTCATACAATAGCTATGAGGTCCAGTTACACTGGGTGAGAGCTGGGCATGTTGGCACAAGACTGTCATTCCAGCATCTGGGAGGCTGAAGCAAGAGAATCACAGTTTGGAGGTCACCATGGAATACCTAGTGAATTCAAGGATAGCTGGGACTACACAGCTAACCCTAACTCATAAAAACAAAATAAGGTAAAAGAATTCAAAGGAGAAAAGAAAAAAATCTAGTAAATTTTTGCTGAAGATATCTTAAAAATAGTCATTCCTTTACCTTCCCCAATTTGTCACCAGGCCCTTAAAAGCTGCATACTGATCAGATTCATTCTTATTTTCCCTGCACCACCCAGTAGAGCAATTTTCAACTCTGGAAGCATCTGAGAAGACTGTTGAGCTTCATCAAAAGATAAGAAACTGAAATTAATAGGCACTTCTCAGAAGTACAATGGCCAATAAATACATGAAAATCTTCAACATTGTTGACCATCAGAGAGATGCAAATTGAAATAACACTAATATTTTATCTCAGTCCAGAAAGAATGGCTATCATCAAGAAGTCAATCAATAATAAATGGTGGTAAAGGTGTGTGGAGGAGGAGAAAAAGGAACCCTTCTACATTGTTGGTAGTACTGTAAACTAGTACAACCACTTTGGAAATTCATATGGAGATTCCTCAAAAAAACTAAAGCTAGAAATTCTATTTGACCCAGCTGTTCCCCTTCAAGATATCTTCCCAAAAGAGTTGAAGACATCATATTACAGTGAAACATGTATGCCCATGTTTTTAGTAGCACAAGTCATAATATGAAGCTAAATAATGGAAACAGCCTAGATGTCTATTAATAGATGAATGAAGAAGATGTGGTATTTATATATAGTGATGTACTATGCTTCCATGAAGAAGAATAAACTTGAGTCATTTGTAGGAAAATGGATGTACCTTGAGACCATAATGTTTAGTGAAATAAATCAGACACACAAACTTAAATACCACATGGTTTCTCTTATATGAGAAACTCAAAATACAAATAAAGAGTAAAATAAAGATGATAGGAAATAGGGAGATAGATTTTGTTCAAAAGGGAAAGGGGTCAAGAGATGTAGGGAGAGGGAAGGGAAAGGAGGGTAAAAGGATTTTTTAAAAATTAATATATGTTATGTACAAGTACCAACACCGCACAAGGAATGTAATCATTATGTAGTGCAAACATGTACTAATAAAAATTAAAAATTGAAAAAAAGAGAAAAGGAATACTGATGTCCAGGGTTGCACACTGATGTACTGTAAGTGTTTAAGTATTTAAATTTCATAATAAGGTAAAATATTACCATTTGTATAATTACATGAGAAAAATTACAGTTCACTATTAGCTTTTAAGGCAACCAAATGAATTAAAATATCTTCCTGTGACTCAGTTTATGAGATGATCTGAAAAAGAGAAGACTGGTGACCAGATTCAGGGATGGTTTCCAGTGGCCTTGTTGTGAAAATTAAATGACCTTGGCAGCAAACATGACATCAGCACCTCATAAACCACATGGAAGCAGGGACTATCTTCTCCCAGGGCCCACAGCACTGCCAGACACAGAGAGACATTTGCCAAACATTTCGGAGGTGATGAACTCCATCTTTCTCTTAGGATTTATTCTTTCTGCCTTTCTGTTCCCTATAATGTTTACTTTTTAATCTTGTATTGCTGTAAGAGACTTTAAACCTTACTTAAATAATGTAGGGCACTAGAAAACATCATAGAATTTTCAAGAGTGGAAAATAGAGGAAGTCCAGGAGATGTGCATTTCCTTGCCTTTGCCCCCTAAGATGGGTATCTCCAGGACATCCTTGCCAGACCACCAGGCTAACCCATCCTGGGGGTTCCAATTCAGGCCCTACTGATGAAATTGTCTCATATTTTTTCACTACAGAACTCTCTGGTTAAATGTAGTCGAATTTCTTGATTACATACTATGCCTTTCAAAGAAATTTCATAGAATAGCTAAATAGAAACTAAGAAGAGCCAGGAGCTGGCCTGGCCTTGCTTAGCTGTCTTTGGGCTCAGCAGTGGATTTCTTACAGGCAGAGCTCTTGCCTATCAGAGGGAAAGCCTGCCTCCTCCTCAGCTGGGATCCTTTCCTCCATCCTTTTCTGCTGAGGAACAGAAAACACCAAGCCCTGAGCTCTCTTCTTGTCTCATTTCACTTTCTCCCCTACCAAACCACTTTCTCCTACGTGCAACACTTCAATTTCTGTCCAAAACTGAATGAAATCAATTTCTGATTCTGGGGGTACTTCGGATTCTAGCATTGGAAGAAACATCTTGAACAACTTTCCCTGAGACACAACCTTCCAACTCGTACTTAAATGCCAGCCAGCCCTGCTTTTTGCCAAGTGACATGGGCATTTCTGGAAGTTAGGATGCACAGTAAATCTTTTAAATCCCTGGTTTCCAGACTTCGGAAAAGCCATTCTTACCAAATGCCATTCTTACAAAATGTCAAAAAACAGTAATATCAGAATAAAAGGCAGGCCTTTAAACTGAATAAATTGTGCCTTCTTTTTCAAGCTCTCATATTTTACCCTTGTTCCTGTCATTCCATGAAGACAGAGGAACAATTTTCAAGCTTGTCACCAGTATGGAGTTTGGCAGCAACTGATTCTAATGTATCCCCTAAGGCAGTGTGACCTTCAGCAGCTAACTTGGTCCTCACCCTGCTGCCCTGACTAATGATGCACACTTGGCAGTGTAAGTAGAGTACCGTGCACACCCACTGTGCTCAAGATTAAATGAAGCCACAGATGTGATTGACAAAAAGTCTTGAGCGAAGATATAACAATTAATTATTGCAATAGTAAACAAATACACTGAGCAGAAGTCCCAGGTGAACTCCAAAGTATACACACACTAATTAAAATAAAAATGTACAGTGTCTCAATAACACCTGAATATAAAATGAGAAGTGAAGCAAACGTATTAACTAGAGAGCAGAACTGTACAGAGGAAAACCCAGCTGCAAGGAATGAGGCCAAGTCTAGCCCTGTCTGCAGCTATAGTAAGTGGTTCTGATACCATGGGTTAAATCCAGCAGATATCCATGCTCATGTATACAGTGAGCAAAGAATTGCAAGCATACATTCAGTGGTGAAAGAAAAGCAATTACATTTATTGATAATAACAGGAAAACATGCTAAAGGTGGATCTGTGTCAGCAGAAACAGAAGTATGGCACGAACAGAAAAGTGGTGCCAGGACAACAGGGAAAGCAAAAAACAACTAAAAACAAAAAAGCACATGGCTAAAATCAGGCTCTCGGATGTCCAGGAGGTGCACTTCACCCCAGATACCTCTCACTGGGTTTCTTCTTAAGACTGATAGGAGTGATTAGCAGAGTACTGAGTCATCCTCAGTTGGGGGCTTTCAACAAGTACTGTGCATGTTTGATCCAGAGCTCACCCTGATTAAGTTACATGTATCACTGGAAGGAGGGTTGGCCCTGGGATGTTGTCCAAACTCAAGAGAGTGTAGGGGAATGGTCTCCCAGTTCTGTCTGTGTCCCACTGTCCCATCACCTTGGGCAAATCATTTCATCTCTCTATTCTATTTTCTCTGCCATAAATCAGGGACTTTAAAAAAAAAAACTGCTTCTTAGGAAGGCTGGGGTAGCTGGGATGTATATTCATATATTTCTTAGTGTTACAGGCAGCTGAGTTAGTTAAAAATATTTTAGGCAGTCAGATAGAGCTGGGCCCTTGAAGGAGTCAGTGCAGAAGAACAGATATCTTGTAACCCTGAAGGAGACAGATACCTCCTGCTGTGGGACAGATCTCAAAACAAAAGGCAGTCACACCCTAAATATAAACATCAGGGATTGACATTCTAAATAGGTATGGATCACCTTGAGGAAACCAGGAGTCACCATCCCAAACCCCTACAGGAAGAGTCACTGCTCTATAAGCATGCCCACTTGCTACATGACTTGTTTCTCCATTTGTCCCCAGTTTGGTCAATTTTACCTGAACAATTAATCTTATTGGTTGACCATAGTTCTGTCCCACTTTATGCCCATCTTGTGAGTTCCCATTTTTCCCCACCTTGCACCCATCTCACCTTGTGCTTTTGCTCTATAAAAGTCTCTAGAAAAGACAGAGTCTTTGGCAGCCCACTCAGGACCCCTTCTGTCTCTCTCTCAGACAGAAGCTTTCTTTCTCTCAATAAATATTTCTGTTCTTAACCTCCGTTGTTCCTAAAATTCATTCTTCAATTTTAGAGAACACAAACTCATATTCAACATCTAGTAGGTTGGAAGCTTCATTCTCCTGTATCATTAGGATCAGTTCAGCTTGAGAATATCTAATATAATATACAACAGAGTGGTCTTCCTCAGATAACACAGAAGGCATCAGGGAATGAGGATAGTATCTTCTAAAAAAGCTGACGACTAATTAGTTGCCCCCAAAGCACAAAGGCCCTCACTGTGGGATGGTCATGAACATGAAATCCACTATTCTGTGCTAACAACACGGAAACACAATCTAGTTAATACATAAACCAGCACTCATGAATTTAAGTGTCCATTGTAGGTGAACAAAAGGGAGTAAAAGCTCTCTGACTCCTTCCAATCTTTGGGGGCCTTCTCCTAGAGGTAGCACAGTGACCTGCCATCAGTTGTAAAAGTGGACACTTGGGGGTTACGTTATTTCCTTCCACTCTTGACATGGTCATGTAGGGTTCGTATCATTACCTCCATAATATGAGGAAGACAACTGAGACCCAGGTAGGTTAAATAGAGTCCAAGGTTATATCATGAGACTGGGCCTCTCCGGCTGTAAGAATGCTTTGCCCCATTTGTGCCATGTTGAGTCCATTAACTTTTGACACCCTTAGGAGACAGAATCAAAATCCCAGGGCTCCCCAGACTGATCGATAGTAAATTCAGATGAATTTAAGGAATTCTTCTGTTAGGTTTCAACCTGGGAAGACCAGCTGCTCTCTATTCTCTGACAGCTGTCCTTCCCAGAGAGACCAGTGAGGTATTGAAGTGGTCACCAAACTTCCACAGCAGAAGGAGTCCCAGCATACAAACTCCAAGCAAACTGGCAAGTTTAGGATGCACAATAGTCATAGCGTGACAGGGAAAAATAGCACCCAACCTGGTAGATACCAGATGGGCCAAGTCAGTGGTCTCACAACATCGAGGAACAAAATCACAAATGAAAGGAGGAGGTTAAGAGAGTATTGTTGGAAGTAATGAGAACAGATACAGGATTTGTAGTAGGGGTTCTGAGTGGGTGACCACCAAGGCTCTTTGTTAAGTGTTTTACACAGCAAACCTACAATGTGGGTACAATGTGAGTCAAACTACAGGCAACCCCTAGAAATGGGGGCAAACCTGTGGTATGCAGGCCACAACGGGCTGTCTGTATCACTGAAAGTTCTAAAAGGTTTGCCATCACTATCTAAAGAATTACAAGTACACTTTCTTGGCTATTATCAATCTAATAGAGAAACGAGTCATGCAGCAAGAGTATATGGCTAGCATCATTCATCATTAACTTGAGCTTAATCATAACTTTTAACATTAAAAGAACAAAGGCATTTCTGGGAAGGGAGCGAGAATGGGTCCGAAAGTTTGAGTCACTCACCCATGTGTCTGATGTCCTATTTGGGCTCAGAGGGCAAGGTGCTATTGATTACAGCAGACTGTCAAGCAGCTGTTCATCTCTAGGGAGGCTCACAGGCCTGGCCATCAACTCTCCATCTTGAGGCCTAGCTCTCTTTAGACGCACTTTCAGCCACAATTTTGATGTGTCTCATCTTTTGCACTGACTCCATGGAGGGCCTGATCCCTCTCCATCTGTTAATCTCTATCTATCTTAGCTGTCTATAATAATAGAACCTAGCATTTCCAGCTTTAACAATTAGTCTGACATTCAGTTTTGGCCTGGTTTACTCAAATCAGCTGCTAAATCTTAGCTGTCCCAGGTATGGTCCATGAACCAGTAGCATTGTGGTACCATCCAGGACCCTGTTAGAAATGAGGAATCTTGGGCTTCACACCAGGTTAGTCAGAAACTGCATGATAACAAGATGCTGCCTATGACCCCTAGAATCACACATGAAACTTTTTTAATTGAAACAGGGCCTTGCTATGTAGGTTAGGCTGATCTTGAACTCACTGTGTAGCCAAGACTTGGCCTCAAACTCATGGTGATCCTCCTGTCTCAGCCTCCTAAATGCTAGAATTACAGGTGTGCACCACCACTCCCAGCTGAGGCTTTTTAAAAGTATGAATTTCTGAGAACTGGAGTCCCAAATTCTAAAGAATGAGTCAGAGTAGTCAAAGGAGGCCTCTAAAATGTTTTTTAAAAACTTGTTTTCTTTTGGTTCCCTGTCCTCAAGAAACATCAAGTCCTTTCTGGCTAGAATCAACCAATAGGACCGGGGATTTAACTCTGTGGTGCAGTGCCTACCTGGCAAGCAGGAGATCCCGAGTTCGATTCCCATTACAGAATCAGCAACTGTCCCTGCAGCCGATAGACACACTTCCTCCCTGAAGGTAATACGAGAACATCTGTACCCAGGAGCTCCCTTGGACTGAACTCCACATTATAGGGATGAATATGGCAGTGTTGCTCCAATTAGAGTTTTCCAGTTCAAATCATTTCCCATCCCCCAACCCACTGACCCCACTTCACCAAGAGTTTTAGACTACAGTCCTCATCTCAATAGCAGGGTTCCTGTATTTTACTTTCTCCTGATCGTCTACCTTAATCTGGTACAAATTAAGAAGGAATGAAGCAAGGGAAGGAGAGGAGAGAAGAAAGAAAAAATCTAAGCTGTTTTAAAAATTGACTATACCTCAGGCCCACTCCACACCCCCAAGACAGTCTATGGAAGACTGGTGTTATTGCTCCAGTTTTCAGAAGCGGAAACTCTGCCTGGTGCGGCTCAGTGACAGCGCTTTGCTGAAGACCCGATCCCCACCCCCAAAAAAGTGAAGATGAAAGCTCAAATTGGTTAAACACTTGCCAAAAACCAGGATTCTGAACAGATCTAAAACTAATGTCCTTCACATTCCTTCTATCACCCCAACCAGCCTACCCTGCATGTTACATAAATAAAAATTTTGGCGATCATTCACATCCCATAAAATCCAACCCAGTGACTTTTGGTGTATTCACAAGGTTGAAATGGCTCACCGCCATCTATTTCCACCCCCAAAGGGAACCTTGAACAAATTAGCAGTCACCTCCCACTTATCCCTCCCTGTAGTTCTGAAACCTACCTTATGCATCCATGGATCTGCCTATTCTGGATATTACATATAAATGAAATCAGACAATATGTAGTCTTTCGTGTCTGGCTTTTTTCACTTAGCATAATCTTTTCAAGGTTCATTCGCATTGCAGCATGTATTGGTACTTCATTCGTTTTTGTAACAGCCCATTGTAAAGGCGTACCACTTTGTATTTAACTTTTTGAAGAAATACTCAACTTCATGAGTTCATGGATATTTGGGGTGTTTCCACTTTGGGGCTATTATGAAAAAGTTTTTGGCATTCATGTAGGAGCATTTGTATATACCCAGGAGTAGAGTTCCTGGACTAAATAGTAATAACTCTGTTTAATTTTTTTTAAGTTTTATTTTTTCAGTACTGGGGATGGAACCCAGAGACTTCATACTAAGCTATATCATCCTTGTTTTTTGAAAAATATTTTTACTTTAAAACAGGGTCTGGCTAAGTCACTAAGTTATCCAGGCTACATTCAAACTTGTGATCCTGCTACCTCAGCCTCCCAGAGTGCTAGGATTACAACCATGCACTGTGACATCAGGCTTGTATTTAACTTTTTGAAATGCTGAACAGTTTTCCAAAGAGGCTAACAACATTCTGCATTTCCTCTAGCAATGTATGAGTGTTCCACAGTCTCCGTAACCTTGCCCAACACTTGTTACTATGTGTCATTAGATGATAGTCATGATAGTGTCTGTAAAGTGGTTTCTCGATGTAATTTTCATTTGCATTTTCCTAATGACTCATGATGTTAAATATCTTTTCATGGACTTATTGGTTATTTTTATGTCCATTTGGAGAAAGTATTCAAATCCTCTGTCTATTTAATTAGGATATTTATCTTTTTATTGTTGAACTGCCAAGTGTTCTTTTATATTTTGGATAGGAGGCCTTTATTTTATATGATTTGCAAATGTTTTCTGCCATTACGTAGGCTGTCTTTTCATTTTCTTCATAGTACCCTTTGAAGAACAAAAGATTTTAGTTTTATGAAGATTAATTTATCTTTTTAAAAAATTAGCTTTTTTCTTTAGGCATCATATCTAATAAACCATTGCCTATGCAAAGGTCATAATGATTTATTCCTATTTTTTATAGAGTTTTATAGTTTTACATTTAGGCCCTTGATCCATCTACAGTTTTTGTTTCTGCTTTTGTTTCCAGGACTGGGGATGGGACCCAGGATCTTTCCACTAAGCTACAACCCCAGCCCCTTTTTATTTCTCATTTTGAAACAGAGTCTAAGTCACTAAGTCTCCCCTTCCCTGCCCCACAAGCTGATCTCAAGCTTGCAATCCACCTGCCTCAACCTCCCAGTGTGCTGGGATTACAGGTTAGACCATAGTACCCAATTTGGAGTTACTTTTTGTATATGGTATGAGGTCGGGGTAAAGTTTCATCCTTTTGCATGTAGATACCCAGTTGTCCCAATACTAGTTGCTAAAAAGACTATCCTCTCCCTTATTGAGTTGTCCTGGCCCCCTTGTCAAGTCAGTTGGTCATAAGTATATGGGTGTACTTCTGAACTCTGAATTCTATTCCATTGATATATACACCTATGCTTATGCCAGTACCACACTGTCTTGATTACTATACCTTTGTAGTATGTTTTAAAATTGGGAAGTGTGAGTTGCATTTTTCCAAGATCATGTTATTTTTAGTCCCTTGCTGCAGTTTTGGTATATGAGTCTTGCACTTCCCTTATTTAATTTACTTAAGTGAGCCAAAGTTCAGTGACGGTTTCTCTTACCAATCTGATATTGAATACCTTTACTGATACAGAAGTTTTGTTTCCATTTTTCCCTTTCATACTTTGCTTTTTTAACCCCTTTTTCCTTCCTTTCCTTCCCCTTCCCCCCTCCCTTGTTCCTTTTCCCTCTCAAACATGTTCTTCCTACTTCCCCTTATCTATCCTCCATTTTGCTCTTTGTTTACCCCTAGCGTTTCCCACACAAGAGAATCAATGTGACATTTAAACTTATGTGTCTTATTTATTTTACTTAAAATTATGCTAACAAAGTGTTACCATTTACCAACAAATGACTCATTTATCTTTTATAGTAAAGTAGTACTCCATTTTGTATAAATACCACATTTTCTTTATCTTTCCATCTGTTGATGAGGATATGGGCTGTTTCCAAGATTTATCTATTAAAATTGTGCTGTTATAAATGTGAATATGCATATATCACTGGCATGATGTTTTCAACTCTTTCAGGAAGATCTCTAGAAGGGGAATAGTTGAGTGAAATGGAACCTCTAGTTTTAGTTTTTTAAAGAATCTCCATACTGATTTCCATAGTAGTTGTGCCAGTTTACACTCCACCAACAGTAAAGAAAGATTCCTTTTTCCCAACAGATATGCTAGCATTTGTTATTGGTTGATTTCTTGATAATAGTCATTCTTTTTAAAATGAGAGAGAATCTCAGCATTGTCTTAATTTGCATTGCTCCAATGACTATAATACATATTTTTGTGTGTCAAATATGTATTTTTGCATGTGTTTCATATGTGATATAGATGTATAGGTTATTGTATAATATACGGCTTATGTATATGGGTATGTCATATATGTGTTTTTTGCTGTTGTTAGTTTTTGTTTGTTTTCTGGTATTTGTTCTTTTTCTTTTTCTTTTTTTTTTTTTTTTTTTTGTAATGTTAAGGTCTGAACCCATGACCTTACGCATGCTAGGCACATAGTTTACTTCTAAGTTACTCTGCCCCCAGACCAATTTTACATTTTTTGTTGAAAATTAAACATTTAAAAAACATAATATGGCCGGGCGTGGTGGCACACGCCTTTAATCCCAGCACTCGGGAGGCTGAGGTAGGCGGAGCGTTGTGAGTTCGAGGCAGGCTTGGGCTACAGCGCGAGCGTAAGGCCGGCCTGAGCTACATAGTGCGACCCTGCCTCAAAAAATCAGGGCTGGGAGTTTGGCTCAGTGCCTTAAGCGCCTGCCCTGGCAGGCGCGAGGTTGTGAATTCAATCCCTGGTGCCGCAAAAAAAAAAAACAAAAAAACATAATATGGCAACTCCTGACACCTCCTCTTCCTGGGCTTGTTATTGCTACTTTGTCGTTGTTGCTTTTGCTGCTACTGATACCTGTCTGTTGTATAACTTTGCTGAGTTAATTCTGTAAAGTCTGTATTCTTTATCACGTGTGGCCTCTGTTTAGCTAATTTAGTGATCAGCTAAAGAATAGAAATTTCTTTAAATGTCTTAAACCAGTAGATCTCCCAGTCTCTGCTAAGTGCTTCTCTGTGTATATTTTAGGTTGCAGCTTCATCACGTGGGCAGTTTACAACTCTGACTTAATCCTCACTTCTTGCTTGTGTAGAGTTTCAAAATCAGCCAAGGTAAGAAGTGCTTTCTCAGGTCTTTCCTGAGCCCGTGTGTAACTCTGCTCATGCATGTGGCCTTCTAGATTCCCAGGAATTTGTATGAGGTTTTCAGCCTTCTACAAACATTTCGTATCCCAGTTTTTTTCTCTGATTTTTTTTTTCCTCTTGGTATTTTTGAGGTAGGGTCTCACTATGTAGTTCAGACTGTCATTGAACTCACTATATACCCTAGGACTGGCCTCAAATTCACAACAATCCTCCTGCCTGGGCCTCCTGAGTGCTGGGATTACAGGATTGGACCACCATGCCTGGCTTTTCTTTTGATATTTAACTCAGCCTTTTGTTAATACCAACTGAAAATGCTGCCTTAGAGAGCTGCAATGTTTAAAAATTCCCCCTGACTTTTTGGGGCTGGAGTAGGGGGTGAGGGGTGACAAATGCTTCAGCAATAAGGCTGTTTGCACAGACAAAATTCTGAGTCAGGTCAAATAAAGCCAAGCCCTGAGAATGAAGCTTTAAAGGCAACTGTCACACTGTGAGGGTGAGGTGTTTTTTTGGAAAGTGCTAAGCCAATGTTGTCTCTTTACATTGCCTGATAGTTTGCTGGTCTTTGCAGCTACCATAGTTGCAAGTTGGTTTCCTAGGCCAGCGTGGAGATGGGGGGAGGGGTTGGCACAGGGCAGGTTGAGCTGCCACAATGTTTTCAATGCCATTCAATAATTTTTCTGAAGTAAACATTTCTGGATTGTTGTAAGACTTTGGTTAATTTCCGGAGTTCTAAAAAGGGTTATTCTAACCTCACTGGCTAGGGTTCTTGTTCTTATGGGAGAGTGGAGTTTTCACCCCATGGCTCTGCAAGAGGTTCTCTTCAAGGAACACTCACAGATGTAACTTTGATTCAATTCAACACTTTTTGTTTGTTTGTTTTCTTTCTACTCATGAAGCAGCATGCTTATTTCTTTTTCCTCCTATAGTAAGTACATCACAAAAGTCAAAAAGAAGATATGAAAAAAAAAACTATTTTCTACAAGTTTCTCTGTGCCGCAGTGCTACACACAAAGTGGACCTAAACTGTTTCTTTCCAAAAAAAGTCACTATAAATCCAGATGCGGTCTTTCTAGGTCTATGCTAGTCATGAAGTGATGGGACTGGGGATATGTCTGATCAAGGAGTATAGGAAGGGCATATGTGATAGTCCAAGGCAAGAGGGATTCTATTTATGCCTTTCCTACAGAGAAAAGAACAGAGCTTCCAAACAGAGCAGGTATGTGATAATTACTCAACCCTAATTTCACTTTGGCTGGCGTTTACCATGTCTCAACAGCTTTCTTCAAATAGCAAGGGTTGAGATGAATGACATGCAAAGTAAAACCATCATCTGTACATTCCCCAAACTGAAATTGGTAGAGGATCACTGGTAACAGGTGACTAGTGACTGATGATTCATTCCTGGCGGATGTCTTGGGCCAATTCCAGAAGGCATTGTGTTTTCAGGAGGGGCGGGAAGAAGATTTGCATGTGTGACCTCACACAGAAGTTCCCACTTCAGAACATATAAGGAGAAGGAGGCTCTCAAGGAGAGTCGAGCGTGATCAGTCTTACCGGTGTCAGACTCCACACTTTCCAAACCGCTGAAGACTATGGCAGGCCTCCGTTCTGTGTTTCTATCACTCGGGCTGTTCCTGTACCTCGGACTACACTTCTCTTCCGCCAACTTTACAAATTACAGTGACAACTGCACGGTCTTTGATGTGGCCTTCACCACCAAAAACCCAGGAATCGAGATCAAGACAGAAGTTTTTCAGGACAACACGATCTACACAAGTGAGTAAAAGCCATTCCTTCTGTTGTCCTTTGATCTCTAGAGGGTGTGAACCAGAATTTCAGAACATACCCCTCTTTCTGGCTCTCAGTTCCACAGAATATGTGTTTTGAACCAGATGGGAGGTGGGAGAAGAAAGAAATAGGAGAATGTGTGTGAGATTGGATTGAGGGGACTGTTTTTGCATATTCTCTGTCCAAAACTGAGCCACAGAAGCATAAAGTTGCAATACCCAGATTAAACAAACCCTGGCAAGAGCACACTTGGAGCACATTCCCTGACTTCAGCAAGGGGAAATAATAACTGCACCACAGAACATAGTCTTTCACATCCACTGAGAAAACTGTGCCACATAAATGACTCTAGACTGCACAACTCTGGGAAATACTATTTGCAGTTTTTCTGTATGAATGAAAAAATCTCGTGACCTAGACAGCAGAGAAAACATTACTATCCCACCTTCGATGTGAGGAGCCTGAATCCAAGAAAAGTTCAGTGTCTTACTTAGGATCTCACTGCTATTAAGTGGCAGAACCAGTTTTTTTCATTCTTAATCCAAAGTTTTTCTTGGGAATGTCTGGAAAGCATTTTATAAATACCTCTTTTGGAATCAGCCAAACCTACAAGCCAAGGAATAGCTTTTCTAATTAGTTTCATCACAGCAACATTTTCTTTATATGTATGAATGCGTTTAGTCTTCATACTGACCTTCCAGGTAGACTTCATTATCAGTCCCATTTTATACATCTCCAAGCAGAGGCACAAATGCTATGAAATGTATGCAGGTCACAAAGCCACTGCATTGTGAAACTGAGATAGGAGCCAGCATTCCAATTTCAGTGACCGTTCCCTCACAGCACAGCTCTTGATTATAGGTAATAATAAGAGCCAACATTTCCTATTATATCCTGGGTATTGTTCTAGTGGTAAATACTGTTATCTTCCCTTTTTACAGAAAAGAGCTGAGGCATAGAGAAGTTAAAAATTTACTCAAGGTCTTTAGACTGTAACAGCACTTATATCTAAAGATAACAGCCAAGATTTGTCCAGTTTCAGATCCTGTCTTCTTAAAAGACTCAGTAAATTTTGCAGAGACCACCAGGGTGACAGTCACACTCAGGGTCTACAGATTCCCAGACTTCACAAGCGAACAGCCTGGCATGCCTCCACACATCCTGGCTTGACTTTTCTTTCAATCTTTTCTTGGGTCCATCACTAAGTGCTTCTGTTATGACAGGGCTAATGATGTCCCACTCCCTCAGGCAGTGAATCTTGTTCTACCAGAGCAGGAAGGATAATCTTGTAATTCAAGATGGGTATCAGATATATATAGACATATATATGAATCATATGTAGATATATGACATGCATGAATGATATATAGATATATGACATACAGATATATGAATGATACATAGATATAGGATATATATATATATATATATATATATGAATGATCTGAGGAATCACAAGCATTACTACACAAGACATTACAGGTCTCCGATGGAAGATAACATGTCGTGAGATAAAGAATTTTACTACTAAATTGGAAGAAAGAGAAGTCTGTTTCATGATGATACTGTAGAGATACGGGAGCCTTCTGAAAGGAAGGAGACAAGAGAAGGAAGACATGGGTAAAAGGGTGATCACCAGTAGTTACAGAGGTGCCAGGTGAAGCCAGGAAAAGGGAAAAGAGGAAAAGAATTCAGGTTCCTTGAATGCCTACACACGCTATGCACTGTCAGTGTCCCTCTCAGTATAGAAATGTGCGAGAGCTCTGTGGTTCTCTCACAATAGGAATAACTTAATGTGAGGGTCAAAATCCCCAGTCTACAGAAATGAAAAGAGCCAGATTTGGTTCCCCCCTATAATCCATAGCAGGCTCCATGATTTGCCTGGCAGAGTGTCATTTCCAGGGCTGAAAACTTCTGGGGACTCCAAGTAACTACTCCCCCCAGGCCAAAACCTTTCCTTACTTTGGTTTTGAAACCCTTTTACATCTTTGCATTGTGTCAACATTGATAGGTCACATATAAGTGGCCTGGCAGATCCCAGCAGATAACAGTAGCTCAGGCAGTATCTCAAAACAGGTTCCCTGAGTTTGTTTTGATCCCAGATAATGAGGGATAATATCAGAACCAAAACAGGTGTACAGTGGCCATTCAGGAAATGGGTGTGGCCTTACATGATGGTATTATAGACTGCTAAGTTAGATAGCAATTATTATATAGCCAGAGAAGAATGGGGCCCTCAAAGCAGTCAGCACAAAAAACTGAGACATCAGAATTGTGGCTTGAGAGAAATCTGAAGAGAGCCAGGCCTCAGGATGAAGATGCCATAGTCAGGCCTGCAAGCCAAACGGCAATTTGAGATTGCACCGTAATTAGCCCCCCTGGTCCTATGCGCCCAGGCAGGCATCAGGCACATAGGTGAGTGACCAGAACATCCAGATCCATACTCCCCTCCCTTCCCAAAAATGCCTTTGATCTTTCCAAGTACCCTTGCTACGTGACTTGCTTCCCTATTGGATCAGTATTAGCTAAGCAGCTATGCTTGTATTCCTATAGGTTGATTGTAGTCTAACCCACATTGTACCCATGTTGCGATTTTGCTGTATAAAATACAGGACTTGGTGGCCACCCATTTGGGACCCCCCCTGGAAATCCAGAGACTATTTTCCTTCCCTTTATTTTCAATGAAACTCTTCTAATTTCTTCCTTCATTCCTCCATGAACTCATCATGCTTTGACATTTAATGACTCAAGAGTTATATTTTTCCTGTATCAACAGCATGTGCCTATACCCCAACGTTCTGGGAAGCTGAGGCAGGAGAACTGATTGAAAGTTTGAGTCTAGTGTGGGCCACTTAGTAATTTAACAAGAATCCTGTCTCAAAATGAAAAATAAAAAGAGTTGGAGATGTTGTTCAGTGCAAAGACCCTGTGTTCAATTCCCAATACCATAATAAAAAGAAAACAAAGGAAAAGAAACTGAAGGGAAGAGGAAGAAAGGGGAGGGAAGAGGAGGGTAGAATATGGCATGAATGATGAACAGTAAGAAACAAGAATTAGAGGAGACATAACTTGCTCCTTAGTGTTAGAGGCAGAGTTCAGATCCAGGACTATCTGATGAATCTGTTGTGCTACATGATCCACTTTCTTTGCTTTGTGAAGGAGAAATCTTTGAAAGAATTTAAGGTGGTTGAGGGGCCACCTGGAGAGAAAACAGCCTTACTTTGGGAAATGTACTCCCAAGGGATCTTCTAAGGGAGGAAATAGAGAGCCTACAATACAGTATTGTCTTGAAATTCTTTGCCTATGAATGCTGAAATTAATGAGAATCACAAGGTTCCCTGTAAATGCTTGCCTGGCTGGGTCAAGCGTGAGACTTATCTGAGTGGAAAATGACCATAAATGGCTATCTGACAGGTACTGTGGCTCGAAACCAGCCTGGCCTCCTCCACCATCCCACACCTTCAAACAACAGAGACTTAGATAATGAGCATTTCTGGGACCAGGACCAGGGCTTTGCTTTTACTTGGCATTAGCGTTCCCTTATATTCACGGAGCACTTCCCAGTAGCCCACCTAAGCCTTTCACATGCACCAAACATCCCCACCCTTGCCCTGAGAGGAAGCGCAAAGCAGGGCTGAGGCTAGATCTTTTGTGCATCTTTCACAGCAGAAAATTTGGAAAATACAAGAAAATCGGAAGAAAACATAAATCACCTATAATCTCACTACCAAGAAATTGCTACAGTTCATGACTTGTATTTCCTCCTAGACACTCTTCAACTTCTTTCTCAAAGATGGGATCATGCTATATGCACTCACTCCCTGTAACTTTCTTTTCTCACATTTAATTTTTTTTTACGCCCTTATCCCTCAGCTCCCACAGCACAGATGGCTGATTGATTTCTACCCTTTCGTCCTAGTTCAAGTTCCGGTGAGTGGCAATGTCAGTTCAGTGGGCCTCCAAGTCGTGGACAAGCAGGACAACTCCGTGGGCCTCTGTCAAGGAGCGGATGAGGACTGCAATGGCAGCGCCCTGTATCACCTGACTCACTCTAACAACACAGTCTTCCAGGCGAGTTGTGTTCTGAGCTCCACGGACACCGCTGACAAGTTGAAGTAAGAACTTACCTACTTTTGCTTTGGATTTTTAAATTTCTATTTTGGGTTTTGCAGCTTTGCATTCACCCAGGAAAACTAAAACTACCTTCTGGATATGGTGTCATTTTGTACTGAAAGAGCCGACCATCAGGTTGTGTCCACTGTCAACAGCCTAATCTCAGAGGGTTATGCTGATGATGATAATGTCAAGCCATCCTGCCCTCTGCTGCCATGCTCTGGGTCTGGATTTAATTGGCTTTGGAGGAGGTACTATTATGCCTACAGAATGAAGTGCAAGAGCAGAATCCAAAGGGAGCTGGCTCCCAATCAGCCTGACAATGAAGTGGTTACTTATAATCCAGCCATGGCTAATTAGGGTGAGGATTTTCTTTTCATCTCACCTCATTAAAGCCTGCACTCACCGTGCAGGACAGATAAAATACCAAACACTGACAATGTGCGAGAGAAACAGTGCAGTCCCATTGTCCATGGTTTCCAGACCCCTCCTAACTCACACACCTAGCTTCTCCACTGGTTCACAACAGGGATACTCATGATCTTGGGAGGCACAAATGGAATGTTTAGAAGTCCAGGCCCATAATGAAGTTAGTAAGGCCCACACAGAAATAATTACTGAGGCGAAGCATCACTTCCTCTGCTTTCCTGGAACTCCAGATCAAGGATGGACTCTCCGTTAAACATTCTCATGACTTCCTCTCCCTCATCCGAGCTCTGATCATAACTGTGACCAGTAACTTAACAGATTAGCTAATCATTGACTTAAAACCTGTCTCTCTGAGGACACTGTAAATGTCACAAGGGTAAGAACCAAGCCTGTCTTGTTCACCAATGTCCTTTCAGCACCAAGCATGCTTGGCATGTTGTGATCTTCCTTAATCACATGTTAAATGTATAAACAAAGGCCTGATGTTGTAATGTACCCTCCGATATAATAACAACACGGCAAGTTGTATGGGTCACTTGGTGAACATTAAGCACCTGTGATGTATCAGGCATTGCTGACAACAGAGCCTGCCTTCAAGAAATTGGCTCTCCAGGGGGGCTCACCAGCAGTTCGGTGCAGTACAAGGACCTGTCTATGTTAACAACAATAGGGAGAAACAACTTCATGGAGAAAGTCACAGTGAGTCTCTGAGCAGATGTGACCAGCGCAGGTGTTATAGACACAGGGACTGGCTTAAACAGAGGTGTGGCCCAGGCTAGGAGGATTTCAGGGTTGGTAAAGCTGGAGGGAACAGAAGAGTGGGAGGCATGGTTTGGAGGTAAAATCATGGAGGATCTTAGTCAATACAATATAGAACAGACTTAAATTTAACGATCTGCTCATTGTGCTCCAGAGAAAACAAGCACAAAAGGGGTTAAGAGAGTGGCATGTTCCAGAGAAGCAGATCAAGTCCTCACCATATCTGTCACTGATTTGTTCTCTAGAGTCTTCCTTGTCAATTTCAACAACTCGGCTGGGCTTGTTTCTCAGAATCTAGAAAGACAAGGTGAGTCCTTTTGTAGCCCATTTGCATATTTGTCTGCACACTCAATCAGTCTAGAAAATGACTTCATGTGTGATCTAGAAAAAATGTGCTTTCTTATCTTGCAATACTCAGATATTGGTTGAGTCTCCCAGTACCTTTGAACCCACATAAGATTTGCCCAACCTCTTATCCCAATGTCCTGTAGGAAACAAAAGCCCTCCCCAAAAGTTCTGTAAACTCTCAGAAGTTTTCCTGGTCATCTTTAGCTCTGTTTGAGTTATTTCTATTCAATATTACACAGACATCAGTATGAAAATCAACGTCTTCCGCCAGTTCCACAAAGAATTTTCACTTATGCAACTCCTTCGTTGGATATAATAGACTTTAACCAAAAGATGTTAAAAGGGATGAGGATGAGAGATAAGGAGTTGCACCAAAACACGAGTTGACCTCATAGAAATACCAATAATTTATTTAGTTCTTAAAATGGCCTTTGGCCACCACCACTATCACCAAGAATTTGGCTTTTCACAGGCAGTAGCCTCCAACTTCACACTCTTCTGAGGGTTATCACCCTTCTTTCCCCTTATCTGTCCCTTTCCTTTTCTTTTATTCCCATAAAGTGCTAAAACAAATTTTTAAAATGAGTTCAGAAATCTAGGCTCTTACCTAAGACCATGCAGCAAATTGAGAGCTCCAATTCCAGATCAATACTTTTTCCTACTTTTCTTAAAACTAAAGAAATAATTTTTAATCAAGTTTTTAAATACAAAATTCAACTAAAAACAAGAACTCTTAGTCTTTACTCAGTGTCTAGATGACAGGACTTCCTCATGAGCCCCAAACACTAAGAGACATCTAGCATGCTGCCTGTTTTCCTGCCAGTCGTATGTTGCAAAAGGTGCTCAAAGGGGAAAATTATTTCCAACAACAAATTTTGAAGTGGTTACCCTAGTGAAATTATTATGTCAAAGTGTTAACTGTTTCTTTGACAACTTTCAGTCTGAGAAGACTGGGATGTTATTTTATACCTCAAGGACATTTCTGAGCTGAACATGCACATAAAAGGTGGGGAAGGGGGCACCTTCCAGGTGTACAGATGGCTGCCTGAGCCTGGGTAAATCACTAGACATTTCCTTTCCTCCTTGTCCTTGTGATCCCTTCTAAGGTCCACTCAGATCCTTGAAGATGTCACTGCCATCTTCACCTTTCCCAGGATCACACAGGCCCCCAGGACAGTAGGCCTAGCTTTCTGTGCTTCTCTGCAAGGTAACCTCAGAGAAACAATGTCGGGTCAGGTCCCTGCATGTGAAAGGGACCAGTGCCTCACAAACCAGAGAAAGAGGTCAGGATTTGAACAGGCCATCCTTCCACTAACGTTACAGCAGAAACGGCAGTCCTCAGGACAGGCTGATACAGAGCTCTGACAAGCCCTTGAAATTAGCAAGAACATAAAATTATGCTATTCTGAATCAGACTTGTACTAATTAATCTAATATTAAGGACCTGAAAACATCCTGAGTCATAATTAAATCCAGCAGATGTATAAATTCAGTAGTTCTCCCCCTCACCTCATAAGACTGTATAGGCTTTAAGGGTGTCTTTGTGTAACTTGACACCTATACCCTCCTTTGTTCCCCTCCTCTACATATACCTGACCTTTTACTGGAGAAATGTTGAGTGAATTTTCCTCTTGAACTTTGGTTCCAGCAATCTATCCAATTAGCTTTTTCTAGTGCTCACCCACCATCCAAAAGAGATCCTGACACCACTGTTTGCTTGTTCCAGTGACAGACACAACCTCAACCACCAGGACTTCCACCAACAATCTGAACACAAGTATGACTACCATCACAGCCATAACCACACCCCGAACCATGAGCACAGCCCAAACCAAGACCACGACCCGAACAGAGATCACGACCCAAACCAAGACCTCAACCCAAAATTTGGCTGTGCGAGCTTTCAGCAGCCCCATCGCAGGTACCATTCACATCCTGCTTGTTTTTCTTGCCAGCAAGCTCCTCTTCTAAAAGAAACAAGGAAAGCAATTGCTCAGCTTCTGGTGCAGCCTCCCATGCTGAGGCTCTGGGCCAGGGCTTACATGCAGGTGAATGAAGGCGTCACATTCTCAAATTGTACAACTCCGTTGTCACTATTTCAGACCAAAGACTGGGGCACTCACTGGTGGGCCTGGATCACACCAGTGTTCAACTGGATCTCTCAGGACACAAATGATGCTTTTTGTAAATATACAGACCTAACCCGACAATAGCCTGTAATCCTGCCTCTGAGTTTAACATGTTGACAATTAGTGCGAACTTTTGTTCATAGCCAAAGGATTCCTCCGTGCCTCCTAATTTTCTGGAGGAAGACTCTCTCCTTACATTTAAGGTGATCTGATCTCAGATTTCTGACCAAAACCCACTCAGGTGACACAGAATTCCTGTGACTGTGTGACTCAAGAAGAAAGGAGAAATAGTTTTGAGGCTATAGCAGCTTCCCATCTTATCCCTGAGAGTATATTCCAAAGGGCAAGAGGATAGGATGGTGCCATTTCAGAGCAGCCAAGGACAGAAAAAATTATGTGCTTTGTTCTAAGTCACACCAAATAAATGATACTTGAAACAAGAATGATTGTGTTAAATTCAAAGTTTTCTTTAATGAGTGATTAACTTATAATTGAGAGACTTATAAAATCACACACACACACACACACACACATACACACAATAATTTTTTTGGTTTTGTTTTTTTGAGACAATGTTTTGCTATGTAGTTCAGGCTGGGCTTGAGCTCACTACATAGCCCAGGCGGACCTCAAGCTGGTAATGACCCTCCTGTCTCAACCTCCCATGTGCTGGGATTGTAGGCATGCACCACCACATCTGGTTCAAATCATATTTCATCTATGTATTTAAAAATTAATGAAATTATGTATATGTGTATGGTTTCAAGGCCAGATCTAAAGGTAAATTTATCTGTTTTCATTTTCCTCAAGTGCAAACTGATTACTTTCCTCCAAATAGTAATTTTCACTAAGAAATAAACAAAATACTTATATTTATAATACAATGTACAACTTTTAAAAAGCATGGTGTTTCCAGTATTAAGCTTGCAGTAAGTGGTAAAGTTTTCTTTTAACAATTTGACTAAATTTCAGGGTGTCGATATATTTTTCTCTGATCCCTAAAATTGTGCACCTTTTTAATGTTCTGGTGCTAGTCTTCCTCTCCCCCTTAGAACACCATCATGATGCTCCGCATGACCCCCTGTTGTTTGTAACTGAAGAAAGTCTCCTACCAGCTCTTAGCCAGTTTATTCATATATGCTTGGCTTCACTGAGTTCCTGTCATAAAAACAGGTCATCTGTGATTCTTTACTAACATCCAAAAAAGTCACTAGAGACAAAGAAATACACAACTAATCTTCTCCTCCAGCATCAACCATCCAAGGGTGAGATGGAGTTCACAGGTCAACACTGCAATGTAACATTTCAAAAGGGGCTAAGCAGTTTGAGAGAGTTATACAAAATGAAATTTTAGCTGGGCGTGGTGCACACACCTGTAATCCCTGCACTTGGAAAGCTTGAGGCAGGATCACTGTGAGTTCGAGGCTAGCCTGGCTACCTAGTGAATTCAAGGCAGACTGAACTGCATAGTGAGAACCTGCCCGCCCCCCAGAAAAGTGACAGTATTTGGAGTCAGCACCTTCAAAGAGATGGTGCAGTTGAGATGAAGGTGTTAGGATGTTAGGATGAAACAAAAATCCAGTCTCAGCCATCTACTAACTGGTGGCCTAGGGAAAATGGCACACTTCCAACTTCCAACTTCTTCCAAGATACTATTCGTGAGGCTCACTCTGCACCATCCCTGAGGAAGAAGCAACAACCGTCCCCTCAAAAGGCCAAGAAATTTTATGGCATGAGGAATAGCCCATAAATGCCCATCTGACAAATGTTATCTTACATTTCATTACCATTAATATTAAATATCATAAGCAGTATCCTAGTTTTTATACTACAAAAGTCCTTGCTTTTTTGGTTTGTTATGTTTTGGTTTGGGAGAAGTAGGGATTGAAACCAGGAGCATTCTACCACTAAGCTACCTCCCCAACACTTTTTACTTTACTTTTAGGCAGGATCTTACTAAATTGCCCAGGCTGTCCTTGAACTTGCAATTCTCCTGCCTCAGCCTCCTGAGTAGCTAAAGTTCCTGCTTTTGTTAACATTTTCACCCTCCCCTTAGAAAAAGTATAAACAGGATTTTACTATGGTGTAATCATTCAAACAACATTTGTCTGATTTAGATAATCGCTGTCCTCTACAGCTTCAGATTTATCCAAAGTAAATATTTATTAATCAACTATTGCATGGCAGGTATTGTTCTGGGCTCTTCAGCAAAACCGAGATCCTTTTCCTAATGGATCCTCATCTCAAGATTCTCTCAAAATGTTATCAATCTTTAAACATTGTCCACATGTCAGTACTGTTAGGTGCTTTCACATGTACTGTGTGAAATCCTCACAAAAATGCACTATCCTGAAAGTTGCCTGATTATTCTCACATTTAATGATAAGAAAACCGAAATTCAGAGAAGTTGAATATCTAGCCTCAATCACAGAGCTAGTGAGAGGCAGGGAAGGAATACAGACCTGCTCTAAAGACTGCTTTCTCATTTAACCACAATGTTCTGATTTAGCCTTGACCTTAACTAACTGAGTTATGTGAAATAGCACAAGCCCTGCTTCATAAATGAGTGTATAATAATCACAGTACCATTAACCATAGGAGTAGTAACTACTCAACAAGCAGCAGCCATTATTATATGTGTCTCTTTGAGCTTCTTCTTGGAGTTTGTTGAATTTCTTTAATCTGAACAATGATGTACTTCATTCACTTTGGTAAGATTTCAGCCATTATTTCTCGAGTCTCTTAGTTCCTTTCTCTCCTCGCCTTCTGGAGCACCACTGATGCACATGTTGGTACAGTTGATGGTATTCCACAGGTCTCTGAGACTCTGTTCATTTTTCTTCATTCTTTTTTCTTCCTGTCCCTCAGGTTGGATAATTTCAACTGACCTGTCTTCAAGTTCACTGATTCTTTTGTCATTCAAACACGCTGTTGAGTCTGCTAACAAATTTTCAATTTTAGCTATTATACTTTTCCACTCAAAAAAAAATTTTGGTTTCTGTTTATAACTTCTGTCTCTTCACTACTATGTTCTGCTATTCAGACATCATTCTCCTGGTTTCTTTAGTACTTCAGTCAAGAATTGCTTCTGCTCTTTGGATATACATACTTAAGACAGCTGACTTAATGTTTTGGTCTAGTAAACCCAGTTACTGGGCTTAGGGGGCAGCTTATATCAATTTTTTTTCTTTGAGAGGATCATACTCTTCTGTTATTTTGTGTCTTATATTTTTTGTTGCAAAATGGATGTTTATAATGTGGTAACTCTAGAAATCTGATTCTCACATCCTCGCAGCAAGGTTTTCTATTGATGTGGAGAGTTGCAGCCATTCACTTGTTTAATGGTTTTTCTAAACTACACTTGCAGAGACTTTATTCCTTGTTGTGTGTGGTCACTTAAGTCTCTTTTCTGTTATATCAGTATGCAGACAATAATCTTACAGATTTTTTTAAATGTCCAAAATTAGCAACTTGTTTTTTCATTAAGCATTTCCCTGTTAACTCTAAGTTTTTGTTATATTCTAGATTTCTGAGAAAGTTGATTCTGACAGTTTTTGCCAGTTTAATAGTTGCTTTAAGGGCTCAGTACTTAGACCTTATTATTCCACAAATTTCTTTAACAGCACTGAGTATCTACTATTGTTTTCCACCAGCCCTTTGCTAAACACTGTACACTAATAATCTCCTTCAATTCCATAATAAGCCTACAAAATACGGCCATTCACACACGACGACATTCAGCTAAGAAAGAGAAATAATTTCCTGGAGTCACTCAGTGAATCAGTAGTGAAGCCGGGTTTTGAAAACTGGTCTACACTACTTTGGAGCCTAGTCCTGATCCAAAACACCCTGGAGGTTTCTAAGTTACTCTTGCATCACCTGGGATTCTTCTGAAACAACTGGCCCCAGGTCTCAGGACAAGGAGCAGTGTGGGTTCCCTGCTGACACAACAAACAGGCTTCGTGCTCCAGCTGAGATTTCCCAGCCCCCACCGCCTGCTGCCATCGCCAAGGTAAACTGCAGTGAGTCACAACCCAACATGCTAGGAAAGAGTTTCATATTTATCTTTCAGGGCTCAACCTAGCCCTCATCTCAGGTTCCATGTGGAAGGTACAACAAATATTGACTTGGCTACAAGCTGGCACCCCAGCAAAGATATTCTATGAAGACAGGAAATTCTTAAGAGTCAAAAAAATATCTGAGAAGAAGTCATACAAGCAGTACAGAGGCAGCTGAATAACAACACTGGATTAAAAGAAAATTTGTTAAATTCTACTGTTACCAAGTAGAAAGACTGAAATATGTGTGTGTATGTATGACTTAAGTGAGAAAAAAAAGTTTTTTTTTCCGGCACCGGGAATCAAACTCACAACCTCGCACCTGCCAGACAGGCGCTTAAGCCACTGAGTCAAACTCCTGGCCCTATACTAATTTACCATATGCTGAAATATCTCCATATTCATCTATACCTACACATATGATCTCTTGAGTCTGACAAACTCAAGACCTTAGAAAAATTCCCGTGCCATATTCCACTTCAGTGTGCTCCTTCGTTAGATAAGGACTGCCCAGCTGTCTCAACTGTTTTCTTGGTTTGGTTTCTCTGTCATATCCAGATCTAGTTCTAAGTTTGCTAAGTAGACATTACTTTATGCCACATCTGACCAATAAATTAAGGCTGTGAGGAGCATTTCTGAGGATATCAGAAGCAAAACCTGGGCTCAGAATTAAGAGTACCATATTGAACTAGCAACATTTTCCTTGGACTCAGGAGGTAAGAATTAAAGCTGCACAGTTTGCAGATATTTACCACACTTGGCAGCTCTTTAAGTCATTCCAATAAATAGTAAGCATGGTAGGAATCAGAATCAGAGCAAAGAGCTACAATAATATGAACAGTCTCATTTCCTAGTGCTTGGGTTTGCAGTCTTCAGATCCTCATTGATTGGAAAGTGATACACACACCCTGCAAATGCACATACATGAAGAGGAGGAAGTCCATGGGTTGCACCTCGTGGGAAGAAAAGATAAACAAATGAACTATTTATCGCTCCCACTCATTTCCTCAACTTCTTGTATTTTCTTGTTTACACTTCTATGCTTTATAAATTCACTGTGTTTGTATTGTTAAGACAATTGCCTTTCCACCCAAAAGAAGCCATCATTCATTCTGAGAAAGCAGAAAAGATTTATGTTTTCCAAATCCTATTACCTCAAGATCTTCACCCATCAGAGTCTCAGATCTGGTCAATGGTACAATTATTATTACACCAACCATCCAGAACAGGAAAAAACTTAGAATAGACAGAAAATTTAGATTATGTATTAAGAACTATCAATCTTCACATTACTTTTTCAAGTAAATACGGAATACTTTTTTAAAAAGTAAAAGTATATTAGTTCATAAGATAGGTAATATGGCAAGTGGTTTGCATGTATAAGTTCTGAAGCCAGACTGTCTTGGTTCAATTTCATTTGACTTTTATTAGCTTTGGGAACTTGCGTAAATTCTTTAAGTTCTGCATACCTCCGTTTCCTTATAAAGAGAAAAATAGCATCTACTTCACAGGTTGCTATGGGGATTAAATGAGCTTATATATGTATAAAGTTTACACATTATATAAAGTTACATTAGTTATATAAAGTTGAACTATATGTAGTGTGTGAAGTTAAATATAACATATATCTCACCTAGAACAGTGCCTAGGTAATATGGCAAGTGGTTTGCATGTATAAGTTCTGAAGCCAGACTGTCTTGGTAAAGTAAGCGCTACCTAAATACTATTTAATGTCTTAAAATGACATCACAAATTGCAGAGCCTGTCACCAGTCTATTTTTACTCTAAAGTAACAGAGTCAACTTTCTGTAAAGAGGTCCTGTCCAAACCACTCCCTGACCTTAGAAAACAAACAAGCAAAAACTAACTAAGTTTCCAGAAGGTGACTCCACCACTGTACACTACTGATGTTCAAAGAAAAATCTGATCAGGGCCCTGGGAGGTGACCGACGCTCTGATTAACACAGAAGTGGTGAAAAGCCAGCTTCATTCTAACCTCAGGCGTGACTCTGTCCTTGGGAACTTGCCTCCCACTTTCTCTGGCACTATATCTAGTAAATCTCTTTTCTGGCTGTAGTCTTGGTAAACCCCTTTACCACCTGTCCCACTAGCCCTCCGTATGCTTTCTCACACAGCACAAATGACACACTGGTGGACAAGAAAACTAAGTACTATAACAGCCTAAACATATGTAAGTAAAACAGTGCCTAGAGCAAGGACTACAATTACAAGGTTTCAACTATTAACAGAAATAGCTAATACACCGCTTTTCAGAGTATTTCTTCCTCCTGCCCCACCTTTGTCTCCTCTGTTCAAACTTGTAAGTTTTAAAGTCAGCTCGAAGGCTGTTCTATAGTAGAGAATGTACATGACATGTAACTGCAGCGGGGGGGGATTGTTAAATTATTCTATCTAATAAAGAGTTGAGTTGGGGAAGGGGGTTGGAAGGAGAAAGAGCAAAAGAGAATTTTGGGTTGAGTACTGTGGGCATTGAGAAAAAAAGAGTTTTATAGCTACCGGGGTGAAAAGAGAGGTTATTGTATTTCCCAAGGACTATTCTGCATAACAGGCTGGTTTTGCCTTAATGTCCTTTAAAGGATGCCAGGGAAAATTGTAATTATTTTGTTTCTAACTGTTGAACTGTACTTCTCTGAATGTGGTTCAGTAGTGAAGCTGGGACATGTGAACTGTCTCCATATTGGTTTTATAAGTTACATCTGTATAAGTATGTCAAATGACACTAAGTGTATATACTTGATCTAAGTGGGAAATAATTTAACATATGCAAAAATATTTCATTATTCATTTATGCTTACATATAGGAGCTATATGTAAGAATAACCTTAGATGCAGATACTTCAGTCCAATAAATTCAAAAGACCTTTCATTAAAATAACAATGCATATATGCCATGAACATGAAAAGAGCTTTAGAAATTTTTTGAAATTTTTTTCAATTGTTGAGCCTAATGTGTGTGTTTCAAACCAAAGAGACATACAGTCAAATCCTAGCTCTTCCACTTACTTTAAACAAGTTTCTTTCTTTTTTTTTTTTTTTCTTTTTGGTACCAGGAATCGAACTCACAAACTTGTGCCTGCCAGACTGGGGCTTAGGCCACTGAGCTAAATCACTGACCCTATTTTTTGAGACGGGGTCTCACTGTGCAGTTCAGGCTGGCCTTGAACTCACTTTGTAGCCCAGGCTGGTCTCAAACTCACAATGATCCTCCTGCCTCAGCCTCCTGAATGCTGGGATTAAAGTTGTGTGCCACTACGTAAACAAGTTTCTTAATCTCCTTAGACCCTAGATTCCTCATCAGTAAATCTGAGGTGATTCCTGCCCTAAATAGAGCAATTAAACAAAACACCAGATGCACCTAGCAGGCACAATATTAATTCACAAGTCAATGAGTGCCAAATTCTGAAGTTTACACAAACATCAATATAATCTCAAATGAGGGTAGAATATGCGAGACCTGCAGTCTGGTTACGTTGCTTTTTCTCTTCTCTTAACACTGCTTCCTCCAAGAATAGAGCCTTTACTTTCTCCCTAGAACCCTAGGAATTACTGAGAGTTAAGGTCACAATTGAGAAAACATGTATTGCCTGTGACAGATGAGTTCAGTTCCACATTCCACACAGTACCATTCTCCTAGAGGCAAAGAAAATGATAAAAAGCATTATTTGCAAGATCGCCTAAGGCCCTCTCTGCTTGGGGCAAACCCATTCTCCAAAAGCTACAGAGAAAGAGCAACAGAGGAGCTCCTGAGTCAGGGTTGAAACAGAGCTCCTGAGTCAGGGTTGCTAACTAATGATGACTTGCCTGGGAGGAGAGCCATTTACTATATCAGCTTTGAGAGTTCTAGCTTCTCTTTGTCTAAAATAGTAGTGGGGCACTGTATGGCTTGTATCTAGATGTCTCCCCAAAGCTTCATTTAGTCATAGGTGGGGCTTTTCAAAGGTGGCTGGATCTAGAGTGTGTGATGCTGGTATCAAGATTGTAACAGAAAATAAGAGGATTTCTACCTATGCAAGGTGATCAAGGAAGGGTGACAAGGTGAAGACTGAAGACTGTTTAGGTTTTATGAAGGGGATTAAAGGGAGACTGAGTGCTAAAGCAGCATTCCAGGCAGAAGGGCAGTAATTGCGAAGATCCTGAGGAATGAAATCAATGTACCTGAAGACTTGAGGAGAGGCCAGAGTGACCAAAACGTAGTGGAGGGCTTGAAGCTACAAAGTAAGAAACAGATAGATCTACAGAGCTTGGTACAGCAGTGTGAGAAGTTTGGATTATTGTTAGGGTTTATACATTGTGTCAACTTGAGAAGTCTAGCAGCTTAATTAAGTAAGGCAGCAGCTCTACATCCTGGGGTGTAGAGCATAAGCATTTACCTGGCCATTGTGTCAATTTGAGAAGGCCAAAAGTTTAGTTGAGAGACTCAGCAGGGACCCAGGGTTCTTACTTTGTAAACATCCTCATCCTGTGCAAAG